>JASXSY010001845.1:0-140240 GCA_034509805.1 Sipha maydis | reverse complement strand
AAAAATCAATTCATCCATTAAGAATGAAATTGTGTATACTAACAGAAGAATATGTCTTGAAATATTGGGTTGAAAAATATTTCTCTTGCGTAAAAAAAAATTTCTTACCAACAAGTGTTTTCAATATCATTAGGTTATTATATGAGTAAGCTGATTTACAATTTTTAAGTCTTGATATTCAAAAATAAAAATGTTATTACATAAAAACTTTCAAAAAATTAGATATTTTCAAAATTCTTTATGTAAACCGAAAGTACTTAATACAGAAAATATACAAAAATATTTATGATGTAGGATAAGAGTTTCAAGTTTTTAGCCACATTACTTTTGGAGTTATGACTATAGTTATTTATAAATAACTAAAATCTGAAAAATGAAAATATAATAGCGAAATTTTACTATTTTTATTCTGTTTTCAGTAGTTTTTTTTCACGTTTGGCAAGACTATTGAAATTTTGGAAAAGTTACCTACCCTGTTACCGTAGACCGATTTTTAATCTAAAAATGTATTAGACAAAACTTTTGAACCAGTATTTCAATCCGAAAAAGTGTTTAAAAATAAAAAAAAATTAAAATCGTTACAACATCAGTACAACTTTCAGACCCTTAGCTTCAGTTAAAACCTAAAATTGCATTAACAATGGTACCACGGTTGTCGTACAAATATATCGTGAGAATGATGATAACCGATATGTGGGAACGTTGCTATCAGGACCAATTAAAACGTGGCGCACGTTGCGGAGTATAATTAATTCAAAAACAAAACTTTTAGAAACACTCGCGATGTCGCCGTTGTAATAAAATTAACGCTAAAAATACGCATACATTATAGTTGTTTAAAATTAAATCCAAGCATATACAAGATTTGGAATAAAAGAAAGAAGTACATCTGTCAGAAATTCTTAAGCTTTATCTGACGATATGGTTTTGTACATAGCCTTGCGGGTATAATTAAGCTAATTTGTTTAATTAAAAGCGAAAACCAATCAAGTCAGTACATTCTGGTTGGCACGTATAGTACTATACCTTCATTCGGATTTGAATCGAAATTAATTTGGATGAGCATATTATTTTTTGAAATCTTTTTCAAAGAGTATTTAAAGAAAATAAATCCCATAAGTAAAAATCCTTGCAACATTATGTTTTTTCTGGTGAAGTTGCACATATGATTGTTAGCATAGTGCACATTGAAAAACAAACGTGCGATAGGCCTTTGTTTTGTTTCGTTATAAAAGCTCAGTATCAGAATGAAAGATAATAAAAAACATTACTGAACATAATACATTACAATACTATGTTAACTTCCATATTATACACTCGTAACGATGTGTAACCACGAATGCTTTTTCGAAGACTGTGATTTAAGTGTACGTGAATATCAAACGCGCCTTGTCGTCTTTCTCGGGCCACCGGATTCAAAAACGAATTTACTCGTTTTAAGATGCCATAAAAATATTATTTAAATTAAATTAAATTTCCCTAACCGTAAGTATAAAATTGTGTACATGTTTTAAATTAGATAAATTTCTTGCTTTATATTACGATTACTTAAACTCTTAGTACGCAATATAGATCCGAATGGACAATACTTTTGATGCTCAGTTTTAAATAAATGTCATTAGGACGTGTTAATAACTTCATTTCCTGTTAAAAATATCATCTTAAAAAAAAATGTATATGTTATATATTAGAATTATTATATTGCGGATTCATATTTACGGATTCAGATTATTTTTTATCTTTAGGTCGAGTAAACAATATAATACCGTACCGATGTTCATGACTAGACAATAAGACATAAATGGTATAGCATCGAGAACAAAAATCTTGTAATCTCTCACATCATTCTAATTTTCCAGGGTGATAGCAATAAATTTTCAAATAATTTTATGATCGGTAAATATCGGCTTTTCGTATTAGTACAGTATTTAAGGCGTTTAAGGAACTTGAAACTACATTTTTCGCATGCGTTTAAAAAACGTTCCTTTTTCACGAAGTCGATACGGACAGCATAATGTGCGAGACGCGAAATCGTTCGTCCAGAGCACCGCCATCGTTTGTTCCGGAAGCATAAATTATCGCGACGCGGACGTCGACAGACCGGTGTTGCTTGCTTTTCCATCTGTGAACCATTGTTGACGGGAACATACTGTTGATTCACTGCCAATTCGTCGTCGTAGCACGAGCTGTATTTGCATTATTGTAGTTGAGCGAACAGCGTTGTAATTGTTGTTTGTTGTTCCCGCGGAAACTGGAGATAAATCGCACGATCATCGGCACAAGCTACAGACGTGCGACCGCAATGCGTACAGCAGTAGTGCACGATTTACGATCGTCCCTGTGGTACGCGCGTATAATCGCGATTTAATTTGTCGATAGACATCCAAAACCACGTTGTTGTGTAAACGCACGATATGTCGAATCAGCCCGAAACACTGTACGTTACACTGTTCGGACGATTAGTTGCACACCGTTCGGGCGAGTGTATACTCTACTATTGCATTCCATTTGGGCCGAATATGTACGAGTAATTTTAACAGATATTGATATTGTTTCGTCGGGTAGACATCACACTGAGTATCGGCAATTTTCCCCACCGACTCACCTTAGGGGGGGGATGATTGTTTGGGTGATCGGTTCATCATTACAGGATACATACCGTGAAATAACAAAATTTATAATAAAAAAAAAAAGAAAAACACGCAAATATAAATTGTGCTAATCAAATGCGGGTTGAAATACCGTCGTACTAAATATTGTAATTCTACACAAGCCACGGACCAGGGCCGTGCTAAGAAGCGTTATAATTCGTACTTTACGTACGTGTAATCTGGATTTCGACAACAGTGGTAAATATTCATTATTAACGCCAGTGCCAAAGCGTCCGATAACCGTCACCAGGTTCATGACTCGTGCACGTGAAAACGATTTCACTCGCCCAAAACGGACTGTTTGCGACCGCGCGAATTGCACGTCGTGTCCAAAATCAAATCAATACCGGAAACACGTATGCAAATGTAAAAAAAAATGTGTTGTGGTTCGCGCTTTCGTATTGTGTATGATAAAGGGCGAGGACTGAGGAAGTAAAAAAAAACCATTGACGGGCTTACATTTTTATTTCTAAACATGCGTGTTATTAACGTCGCGCTGCTCGTGCTTTTGTCCGTATACTAATTCATACGTATAACGAACATGCATATAATGTATGCGCTTCGGTCGTGCACACGACTTTGTAGTTCCGAGGCCCATTTCTGCTCATTAATCATCTTCCAACAACTGCCACCGCTGTCCGCCGACAACGATCACCACGCACCTCCGTACGTGTGTATCATTACAGGGTTACCGCCGTGGCAAGACCCGTGTGACCCGTGTAACTTTTATTAATTTTTAATTAATTTTCTTTTTTTCCATATATTTAATTATTTCATCAAACGCGCGTTGCACCTTAGCGAATTTTTAATTCCGTTTTCACTATTCGCCATTAATGTATTATTTATCCGTGCCATTTGAAATTGTATAACGTTTCATTGCACATCATATATATATATATATATATACATATATTATATCGCAACGCGCTTTATGATATTTTCTTCGGAATCTCACTACAACTTGTTTTGAAATAAACCGACGTTGACAGCCGTTTATTACGGCACAAATATTGTATTGCACGGTTGTAAACGTAGTACACTAATACTGTATAACAGTGCAGCTATACGTACGCGTCCCGGTATAAACGTCGCAACGTGCTTCTTCCAACTTAGTAATTTCGTCCACCGTCGTGTGCATATCCATGTCTTGCGAATGTTTTAAGAGACAAGTACACATATTTCAGATGATTTTAAGCGCTCTACGGGCTCCGAGCACGAAAAATACGTACTCCTTTATAAATAGTTCTGTACACATTTGTCACCTCGAAATAAAACGTCATTTCGTCGGTTGGCAGCGAAGGTTATTAAGTGTTCGAAATACAACCGTTTTGCTCAATGAACTCGTATAAGTTATTGTAGATATCACTGTATAGAGATTAATTTTTTTTCCTTTTCCTATTTACGGTACACGTATCCAAGAGCCACTGAAAGAAAGTACTAGATGCATACTTGGTTTATTGAATGCAGGATTCTATTTCTACGATCCTTCGAGTTTTATAGTTATGATCTTCATACATTTTTATGATTCAGAAATATCGACTGGTAAAAGACAATTTACAAAGAACAACGATTTCACTACTTTTCAGAAGAGCAAATTTAAGATTTTCCACTGTGTTACTATTGCAATGATCGATAAAAAATAAAATGTAGTATGTAACATTTTAAAGCTAAGCAACATGATAAATGCACATATGTATTACAGGACAACCGACGGTTTAAACATTGCAGCACACAAATCCTACCATTTGGTAATTAGGGAATCAACTGATAGAGTTTTAGTTAATTTTTTACTGATAGATTTTCACCCACCGTTAAAAATTAACTATTTTATGCTCTTTTTACCTTTTAAAATGCGAATTTCGAAAAATCCTTTCTTAGTGCGCCTATACATAGTAATAAGTACATTTACTGAAAATTTCATATCCATAGCTTCAGCGGTTCCGGCTAGGCGATGATGAATCACCCAGGACAAGTCTTTTTATATATATACAGATAACAATTTTGTAAATGTGATTCGATCGCGTTTGAGTAACGAGCAAGTTTCGATCGGATCATCCCCCCCTCTCGATTCAACGCGGCAAGACGACACGGCATCGGTCGTACGAAAATGCGTACCATGTAGGACGCGTAGCGTCCTTCGGCGAGCGAGTCGACGGATAATAATGAAATAAAACACGCACTCGCAGAGCGCGTTTTCAGAAATGTTCACCGGGACGGCATTTTTGACGAAATTGTCTGCCAGAGGAACGTGGTGGGAAAATCAACTACTGTCTTGACGGTCGTCGTGATAACTTGTCGGTCAGTGGCACCCGGTCACCCGGGTAGCATTCAGTCAACACTGGGAGGCACGTACTGTTCGTGTTAAAATATGCTCTCCGCGCACTCGCGACGCCGTTATTTACTGCGGCCCGACAACTACAATGTTATTATCGCGCGCGGGACCGCCACGTGCACTCGATGTTTTATGATAACACGACGTGGACGCGTTTCCATTCACGCGTTACGCCCGACTAAATACACAACCGTAAACCCCGCGCTGTACCAGACAACATTCAATTATTCCAAACGGATCGTAAACCAACCCACCGCAACCCTTTCGCGCGCGTTATGCGCACCGCCGCCGTGTCTCGGCCGCCGACGCCGGCATCCGTTTCGCGGGGGCGCCGCGCGTTCTTACGGTCACGTAAACGCTACACGAGAACGGTGAGCGCAGGGGTCAATGCGGTTCGTGGTGCCCCGATATCGGACGTTATTCCCGTCGTCGAAACGTGGCGTCACCGTGCCCACCCATGTTAGACACTATCATCCGAACCGCTCACGAGCGCACGTTACGCCGCTCGTTTGTTCGATTTTTGCTCGCGCCAAAGCGTTTTGAGCGCGCATTTTCACCGATACGCGAATAACGTAACCCGTGCGCTAATGAGCGAAAAAACACATCGGTACGCGACTCTAAAGACGCGCGCAAACCCTCTTCTCGTGTCGCGAATACGTACTGTATCAGTCCGGTCCGGACCGATCGGTCCCCGATAGTTTAAAATGTGCGACAAATATTACGAATTGTTAATATCTAATATTTATTGAACAATGATTGAAAATTATAAAGACATTATTTACAGCATAATAACACGAATATTATTATATATCATTATGGTGACCCAGTACCGTTGTTTTATATAAATTGTAAGTAGGTACTATCATGTATATTGTATACATCTCAAATCTGTTCATGGTATCTATTGGCTATTAATAATTTTTTATCGAACATATTTTCAATAAAAATTATTATCATTCTCGTTATACTGCGGGTAACGTGGAATATTGTGGAAGTGCCACGCCGCGCCGCGCCATCCAAATGTAATTCAACTGCCAATTAAATACTGGCTCATTATGATCTTAGTTTATAATAATTACAGTTTATCTACACATTATTTTGGGGAAACGGAGATTGGAAATTAAATGTGCACTTATAATTTCTATCCATTCTTGCCGTTGATGTCGGTAAGCGGTAATACTTGGAAAAATAGTCGATTAGCCAGGCCAGATAGCAAGTAGCTCGATATTTCCACGTTATTTAAAAATACAAATTATGTATGTTGTATTTTCGTATACATAATTAATATTTTTAATATTTTTATTTATTACCGTTTTAATTTGTGAACTTAATTATTTATCATTCATGTTCTGCACATCGTTGCCAACTGTCTTAGCGCTGTGTTACTATCAACGATTTATTACCATCACGGATTAATACTACTACTACTGTCAGACAAAAATTGACAAATTAATTGATTTTTGAATTTATTGATAAATTTAAATAGGTCCGCGGTCCGGTTCGGTCCGTTCCATAAGCTTTTACAGTCCGAAATTTATTAGTTCGGACCGGTGGCCCGGTCTCGGTCCTCTCTAACAAATTATTTTAAATTTTCAGCCCGGTTCGGTCTAAAATTAATTATAGCAATCGGTTCGATCCTTTTTTTAACATTTTCAGTTCGGTCCGGTCGCATATAAGCAAACCATATATTGCTAGAGACCCTTAGGAAATAGAGAGCTCTCATTGGTCCTATTAAATTTGTGATAACATGATAAAATTATCAATATTTTCAAATTTGATGCTTTTCTAATTAGATATTTGCAAATACAATAAATCATTTTATAGTATTAGATATTTATTATTACTTATTTTATTAATTTTACCATTTAACCTTTAAAAATTTTACCATAATTTTAATTGCCATTAACTTAAAGTTAGGTTAAGTTTATACAAGGTTAGTTTAATTAATTAGTTCTTCATATATAATGACAATAAATTATAAGTTCTCAAGTTAAAATTCAAATAACGTGTATAGGTATGTACATCTAGTCGATTTCTACAATTCATAATAATAATAAAGTATAAATTTTCTAGTTAAAATTCAAATTCAAATTAAGTGTATAGATACATATTATAGTCAGTTTTAAAATACTAAAAATTAAAAATAAATTTTAAAATTACAAATAGGTATTTAAAATGAACCATGACTTTTAGTATTAGGTTGATTACAATTAATATTTTGGTTCAAATTTCTTTTCCTTTTTTTAGCAACATTTTCTCCTAATGGATAAATAATTTTATTAAATAATTAAAAATGTTAATTAACAAATCTATTCTAATTAGAAAAAGCATCAAATTTGAAAATATTGATAATTTTATCATGTTATCACAAATGCAATAGGACCAATGAGAGCTCTCTATTTCCTATGGGTCTCTAGCAATGTATGATATGCTTATATGCGGTCCGGTCCTTAAAATTACGGACCGTGCAGAGCACTAGTGCACACAATCCAAAACGCTTCGTTCGACGCGAATCGTACATGCAGACATACATACGCGTAAAACCGGATTTATGCTCGTAAAAAAAACCATCGGCATGGGACTCAAAAAACGCCCAAGTTGCCCCTCCCCTCGAATGATGCCACTGGTATAATTGTGTATTATGGTAAAACATCTCTGTGCTGAACTCTGTGTAAGACAAAATCCTCGAAAAAATAAAATTAATGTTAATGTTTTCATTGATAATTATAAACAAACTTGAAAACACATATCATACAATCATATTGTGTTTTTTTTTTTTTTTACAAGCTATACGTTTATAATTCAACTTTAGACCTAGTTAGTGGTTAATTAATATATTTGAATAATTATTATATACATTACAGTTATACGGATCGGCTCCTGATTACGATGTCTATAATATCTAGCCTAAAAGCAATTAGTCGCGTGAAAGACATTTTATTGAAACAATACTCGACACCCCCCCCCCCTTGATGGGTGCCAGAGATTAATAATGATGATGATGGTATATTGACAAAGTGTCGTGTGCGAACGAGCAACATAATCGGTGTGTTTCATAAATATATGTGTACAAAGGACAGAAAGCATTATGCTGTATGCAAAGGGATCGCGAAAAGAATTTCTCCGTTCCGGGATTCACGGGGACGAAACAAATTACGAAGAATTTTTTTTCGACACCGAAGACCGTCTCTTAAATGGGTGCGTTAAATTACACCCGACTGGTAGGTTGCCGTATTCTATGTAGAAACATTATTTTCACTGTTGTCGCGGTACAGCAGCAACGATAATAATTTTCAACTGTTAGCCATCCGACGAGCACTGCGGCGCCACAACATAGCCGTTGTCCGCGCAATAACAATAAAACAATTTTAATTATAGAAATAATAATAATACAAATATAAATAACATGTCCACGTCCACTCCGAATACTGAACGCTTGTCGGCGCGCAGGACTTAGAAATAATTGTACGTACCACGACGCGCTTTGCGCAGGGTACGGAATTTAAAGTTCACATCGCCGCATTGGAGCGCCATAACACGATATCGTTCGATGGCATCACAGTAACGGTCATTCACGCGAATGAAACATGTGCCGCAGTAGAATCGTTATTTTTACGAAAAACCGAGGGAATAGGAAGAAGGAAAAGCAAACGGTGCTCTATTTCCATAACGCGATCCGTACTCAATTCTAAGCGTTTCGATGCTCATCGTCGTCCGCAGAGTTCGTCCTGGACCGCACGGGCATTCGCCCAGGAATCAATAACCGGTTAATCGAAAATCAAAAGGTTCCGATTGCGTACGTCCCGAACACGTTCCGTTACCGCGACGGGTGCGCGCCTTTTAATAAATCGAATTTATGAATGCACTCAAACGTCATCACGTTACACGCAATATACGTTTCTGTGGCTCGAATTGATTGCCCACGGTCCGTGAAATGAGACGACCAACAGCTCCGGTACATTTCACCAACCGTAACGCACCGGAAACGATCTCCTTGGCTGTTTTCCGGAGACCAGCTGATGGGTCCGGTTCCTGTACGCACGGGACGCGAACCCAATATCGCTGAAAATCGATTTAATTGAATAAAGGTACGGAGGATTTCTTCCTATTCTCCCCTCTTGCCAAGGTATGGGTTATGGACGCGTGTACGTTCGATGACCGCGCGAATTCGACCGCGCGGAGCGGGCAAGGGTCTTGGAATGCAACGGGGAATTCGTGTCGGTCATATTATTTATTTATTTATTTACGCGTTGAGAGCCAATATAGTACAACGTATTGTATATGGTAACTTATATAGGTTTCACATCTATCCATCTCCACCAGTTGTATTAAAATATAGCACTTTATTTAAATAATATAAATAATAAAATAAGACAAAAAAAAAAAATCACAGTTTTTAGTTCATTAATAATACGAGTAAGTGAAAACACAGCAGGAGATATTTGATCTATTTGAAAAACACACGAGGGAATTTCAACCATATTAGATTCATGCACAAAAACCTTAACCTATTGAACTTTGTCCGATAAGTACGACATAAATCAAAAACGAATAGACTCACTAAATCCTAACTTGTAAAGAATATCCATAATCATACGGTGATCAACTGTGTTAAACAATTTTGCAGTCTATAAATATAACATCAATATGAGAGTGTTAATCAAAAGCTCTGAGAATATAGTTTAGTACTATTAAATTCAACACAGCAAAGCGACCGGCCCAAAGCCACACTGTTAGTCAATATAATGATTGTCAGGAACGTGTCATTGTCCAGTGAGTGGTTTATAGAGAGGACGAAGTAGAGGACTGAGCGGTTGAGAAAAAATGACCATTGTTTCCACATGTTTTATCACGATTTTTAGATTCTGAACGGAGTGATGGAATCTATTGGTTTTACAATGATGTGTGTTTTTTTTTTTATTTTTTTTTAAATTTTTTTTTATTTTTATTTTTTTTTTTTTTGTGTCTGACGACAACTTTTTTGGCAGTAAAAATGCTTCGATTTGCTTATGTAGCAACTTTTCTGAAAGGAAAGTGAATCTAGTTGGTACTTTGGGAGGTCAAAAGTAAAAAATTTTCAATATTTTTTAAATGCGACGGGAAAAACCCTAAAAAAATAAGGGAAAAACCGGAGTTTTTACGCAAAACCAGTTTTCGACTGGGAGTTTGCTATAACTCAAAAACTAATCGATGTAAATACTTGAAATTTTCACCAAATGTTTAGATTAGCGTTCTCTATACACCGTTAAATTTTATTGACTTTTATTGAGCTATTTATAGACAATTGAAATTTTCAATTTTTTTAAGTATTTTTTTTTTAAAATAACGATAAAATTTTTTTGGCCGACCAGAAAATCTTGAAAATTTAAAACAAGGTTTCTTATATGTTTTACCTTAACTGATAAAAAAAAATTGAAAATCGTAAGTCACAATTTTTTTTTTATAAGTGCTCAAAGTTCCAATTTATACGAAATATGTAAAAATTGTGAAAATTTGCAAGTTATTTTGTAGATAAAAATTCATAAAATTTTTTCTGTTCATACTTAAGGTTCAAAATTTTTACACTAGGTTCTCTATAAGCTACTCTTCAAACATCTTTAAAAAAATTTCTTCCGGACTTAGAGGAAAAAATGTTATGACTGTTTGAAATTTATATATTTACGAAATTGCATAAAATAGCCATTTATTCTCAAACGATTTTAAATATTTGTTATAATTCAAAAAGTATAAGTCGCAGATTTTTAAAATTTCTACCAGCTTTTAAGATTGGCATTTCCTTTATGACATATTTTTTTCAAAATATTATATTGATTTTTAAGCCACTTATAGGCATTTAAAATATTCGATTTTTTTACATTTTATTTTTATAATCGGTGATAAAAAAAAATTTGGCTCCTACAAAATACTTGAAAATTTAATAGAAGATTCCACAGAAGTAGTTCTTAATGTCTTTTAAAAAAAATTAAAATCCATAGGCACAATTCATTTTTATAAGCGTTTGAACAGCGAATATTGACATAAAATTACATGTTAAATATAATATAATGTATAATATTCTAGATTGACAAACTATGTCACTGTATGCAACTGCCAACCCAACCTAAATAAAAAATATATTTATCGTTTCAAAATAAAATATACTTATTACAATATTTATAAATAACAATGAATTATATCCTAGACAAACATATCATCTCCGTTCAGAATCGTTTTTCGTATACAATGATACCTATCATTGAATTCAAATTTAACAAATCCATTATAATGACCTATTCTATGAAGAGTCGCACTTCACCCCCAAGTGTACAGCAGAGCGAGACCTATCCGGTTCTTTTTTTTTTTTCGTTTTAATGTAAACGAAATTCTAATCGGTTCAAAACAACTCGCAACTGATATGAGACATATAGAAATAAGTGTTTCGCCATCAACGTATTGTTCCGTTCAACAACACAATACATACTTCCCCAACATTAATACACTAGATGTTTGTTATTTGTGCATCGATAATTGATGCATTATCGCTCATGCAAACGTCAATGATTTTTGTATTGGTTTCTGTTAGTGATGAAAATTAATTCAGGATTTTCCGAAAAGTTGGATTTCAGACTAAAAGATCCAGATTTTTAGCATTACGAATTTCAATATCCAAATTTCGATTTCAACATTGTAGAATTCTATATTTTAATTAAAAAATTAATTTATTTCAAAACATGTGCAGTTATCAAAATGTTATTATGAATCAAACGTAAAGGAATACTAATTCAATTTTTCAAATTTTTTGAAAATAAATAACAATTACTACAAATTTTCAATCAGTATTAACTTATAAAATAAAATAGTCAAAAGACTGAAGATCACCAGTCTTAATTGATCTTATATGACAGTCGTTCGTCAATATTAATATTCAGACTTGACTGTCAAATACGTTGATTGTCATTCACGACTGACCACGTATGAAGGATAGGGGTTTAAGAGACGACGGTTCTGCTTGAGTACCGGTTAGATACCTAAACTCCGTCTTATCGCGAAGCGATCAACTTCACGTCCAATGTGTCCGTACGCCAAACATGTGCTCGTAAAATAAATATTAATGGCCAAACTAAATCGATATACATTCATTCGTAATGTTAACATTCCAAAACCATAAATGCCATTACGTTCATATGTATATATACATATTGAAAAGGACCAGAAAACCTTCCCTGAATAATCACACATCAAACTGGACGCCCACGGCCATGTTCGGGAAACGCGTCGGTATGCACACCGCACCCCCAGGTATGCTGGCCCGGCGGAAGGCGTGAGTGACGTACGGAGCACCCGAAACGAAGTCCAAGTACATAAACATACGATTCGGTTTAATGAAGCTATGTGTTGCAGTGCGCTTGTTTACATGATATATCTACCGGCCCCAACTAGGATTTCAGAGAGGGCCGAGTAATGTTACGTCGGACATTTCTCGCGGGCCGCATACATTTCTAACGGTAACGATAGATTTATAATGTTACAAACAATTCATGGTTCACGAGGATTATTTAATTTACTATAATATCGAATTCGATTAAAGTAGAAACGATAGAATAAACAAGAATATAATAACATAACACAGATAAAAGCTATTGCGAATAACATTACACAGAGACCGAAAAAAAAAGATATACGTATTTTATTTTATTTTATTTTATTTACTGTATTTAATTTTGAAATCTAGAATGTAAATTTAGTTCTAGTATATAGCCGTGTGGTGGTACCGCTGGTTCACGCCGTTGGTGAGTGTTATACTTCAGCTTACCACTGTACTACACGGCATGCCCGAACTGATTAATGATTGTATAATAATTTTAAAACGTATATCGACGGCATGCTGTAGGTTAAGACTGACCGAATAAAATATTTGAAAAGTACCAACAATTGTATGTGGGCGTTCACGAATTCTTGCGAACAGAGAGAGATACACACATGTATATATTCTAAACTGCACTATACGAGCATGTAGTCGATGAACGTTGGAAAACGGATTTAAACCACGAGTGGTTCAACCTGTCGTCTTTTCGACATTCGTTTGTCTTGTTCTTCCCGCCAAAACGAACCTACGGGTTCGCACAGTTTCTCTCTTACCGGCACCTTTTTGCACAAAACGAAATGGATTGGCGGTCCGTAATAATAAAATGCGTGGTTACCGTGGTTAATGCGGGTCGTGTAACGGTACCTATTTTCAGAGTTCGGATAAGTAATTTTTTATCTAGATAAAGATAACTTAATTCATATTTATTCAGATAAAGATAAATACTTTTTCTTCTACATATGAAAAGAAAGAGATACAATTTCTAATACAATGTTATAGATTTCTGTTCATTACTATTTCATTCCCTTTTACCTTACAATATAATTTAATTGAGCTGTAACAACTTTATGTTAAAATCTATACAGAAAAAAAAATTATACATTTATAAATAACCTATATATTTATCGGTTATTTATATCTTTATGAATTTATAACTATGTTGAAGATATTAAATTAATTTATGATAAAAAAAATAAAAAGAACCCAAGAAAAAAGGCGATCGCTCCTTGTTCACGTGTACGGTTCAATTTTCGTCCCTCGAGAGTATTTTTCTTTCTTTGCACAACCGTTCGTACGATTGAAATGCGCATTCATGCTGATGAGCATATACACATATTAAGTTAAGTTTTCCAAAATACATTTATAACACATGTTCCGACTTAGTGCGCTGCGCATAACTATTTTTACGATACCCGCCAAAACGCGGTCGATTCGAATTTAACATTATTGTACCGCAGTATGATAATAAAATGATGCACGTTCCTACGAAATAATTATTATTTCCCGTATCTCTGCGACACGTTGTTTGCATGCAACAAGAAGAAGTAGATTTTTCCACAATAATATATTTGTTTTATTATTATTCATTTCTTTTTTATTTATTTATTTTTTTTTTTTACTGTTTTTATTTCGAGATTTATTCTCGCATAAGGTGCTGCGCGAGGAAAAATGGTGTGATTGCGATATTCGTATGCGCAGCGCAAACGATAAATTCATAAGTTCAGAAAGAAAATTATAACTTATGCACTGTACATGTGTTGGCGAAGAACCAAAAAAGTAATTTAAACTCATCTACGTGTTTAATGCACGTAATGATATATTGTATTCATGCAACGATCATAAAAATATCGACTGGACATTATATGTGTGTGCGTGAGCGCGCGCGCGCGTGGGCGCCACGTGTGTGTTTGCATAGGCGTGCGTGTGTGCATGGGCACTTCCCGAAAATGTTATTCCGCAGTTACTATAGTCAACATATACATATGATAAATAATACATTATTTACTATCGGTCCATTTGATCCTGTTGCGATAAAAAAATTATTAACGAAACGGATACGTACATATTTTTGGAGTGTATGATATTTAATTAATACATTTACAATCGTGAGAACTAATATGAAGACACAAAATCAATGGTGGCGCGATGCGGATTTTACCAAAGCACCTGTTTCATGAATGAAATATGGCTGATAGGAAGTGTTGTGTGGCAGAATAATCTAATACATAATTTGCAGATTTGACATGAAATTGTATTATATATATTATTTTATTTGTACCCATTAATTTTAATATTTATGGGTTAAGCGACTTGGGATGGGTACTTAATATACGTATATGCTTTATTGGAAATTTCACTTCGCTATCGTAAACAATAGAACTAACAATTTCACGAAGTCCTTCAATATTTTGAAAATGCTGGTGTATGCACTCGTATACTTAAGTATAATCATAATAAATTCAAAATAAGTAAAACAAATAGCAACTATAAAATAACTTAATACGTTACTGAAATAAAATTAAAAAATACTGCCCCTTATTTAAATTTCCCTAAACATGTTTTAGAAAATAAATAACCGTAATATAAATGTTGATATCAATACAAATTTAGAAATATTAAACATCCAAAATAACATTTATATCAATTTAATTTTGAAAAGAGTTATCCATAATACACAATTTCACAATTTCCGATTTTAACCGATTTTAAAAATTATTTTACATGATAATAAACAATAACAAAAAAAATTGTGTATGTCATAATAAAATTATTTCTAATAATAAATCATTTTAGATAACCTCTCCTAATAAAATCAATTATCTCTATGTAAAACGACCAATTCTTTTCATTGTATTCCTTTCTTAATTTTTTTATATTCAGTAGCGATTTGTTGATGTAATTTACCTGGGGATAAATGTCGACACAAATATCTATTACAATAAAATGAAAACTAAAAAGTCCCTGAATTGCCTACTCGGTGCGCCGTCTAAAAACGTAAAATCGTGTAATATTTAAATTATATAATAAAATGTGTAAAATTCGATTATAAAAACATAATATTCTCATTCGATATTTTTTTCAAATGCTATTAGTTAATCAAGGAAAGTTAAAAATTAAAAAAAAAAAAAACCCTTAATTCTATGTCAACAAATGGATTTAAAATAAAACAATCTTTTTTACTAGACCTATTATTCAAACATTTCAACCAAATTTTCTGTATGTAAAAATATAAACGATTATCGATAGTAATATTTTATTTACATTTAATATTCTAAACGTCACGTGGGTTTGCTATCATATAATATATATTATGATTCGTATCCACGGTTACGGTCTCATACGCGTGTTTTATTGCAAACGGATCACAAGTCTTGGGACATTTGTCAATACAATTCATAATGCTGTCGGCGACCGATGACGAAAGACCGACGGACGAGATGATTAAAAAAATATAAAGACAGATTCTCAACTTTACCAAAATTCCTATAGAGTATTAATCTACCAAAACGAGACGCCAACGGATTGTTGTGTATAGCATCAACGGAATGGGAATACGGTTGTCTCCTACGTATGCCAATTGCCGCGAAAAGTCATTTGGTACGTAGTGTTTGATTTAAATAGCTCGTATAGTTGCGTCATAGTAATCGGATAACAAATTGACATTTATCTACGTTCGGAGAGTACACGTTTCCTCGGTAGGACCGAAAAATTAGAAACAGAATCAATGGTAGTCACGAGGTTATTTTAAGTCAACATAAACTTATACAATTCTAATAAAAAGACCACAAAGTTTGGGTATAGGTTATTGATATAGGTATAGGTATAGTATATATTGGTATAGGTATAGTATATATTGGTATAGTTTAACAAAAACTAGCAATTAAACGGGCATATTAATGGGTAAATACTGTTTTTAAACGTGAAATACTTAAAAACGTGACGTACAACAATTTAACAACAATATCTTAGAGCTGGCTCGAAATAAAAGAAAACAATACGTAACAAACATGGCAACGGAATTTTTATTTATTACAAAACACCGCAATATTATAATTATTACTAGTCATTTATACTTTATTATTCGATATCAAATATATTCTGCAAATATTGAATATTGAATGTTACATTTTACAGTCAACGATATCTAAACTTTAGTTCATAATACAACCGGAGTTTAACAAAGAGAAATCAACGAATGCCGAACTACTCGTAGCAGATACCAATACCAGTGACGGGAAGTGAACGAGCACGGTAAAGCTTTGGAGAGCTTATAAGGTAGGACGTTGTAAAACATATTTAAATTGAAACCATTGTAACCCTTTTGGTTTGGATTTGAGTCAGAGTTTGTGCAACACTCGATCGAGTATATGACTGTACCACTGACAATGAGAGGACCAACGCGCGAGACGGAAAGTTAATGTTTATTATGAGTTTTCTGAAAGAGTAAGAGAGAGCATAGAAGGACAATGAAGGATAGTGAGTTTGCGCGGTATGAGTTTTAGAAAGTTACGGTTTTTATATTCTTAAGTGTGAGGTTCTTTTTCTTGGGGGCAGGGGATAGAGCTACACACGGTTTTCATGACGTAGTAAGAGTACGAACTCTTCAACCCTATACGTCCCTTGTGGTAGTTAGCAATTCGACATTTACGACCTTTCAGAGGTCTGTGATACTACAGAGCTACACTCGTCGGTAACCAACCATGTAGAAGCGAAACTAAATTCATATTTGGAGCCGTACGGTAGCTGAAGATTCGGCAGTCGAATTGCGAGGTATTCGTTCGTTTTGAGAAAAGTGCTCTTGTCTTGAAGTGTGAGGTTTTGGAGAGTGTAGGTGGTATACCAGGACGTGGATGTGAGAGGCATTTTTTAAGGATTCATAGAAGTTTGAGCAGAGGGAAAAAGCTGGCCTGTTTGTAGATGTTTATGGTTGAGTGTGTGTCAGATTATATTGGAAGTGCGAGGTTCATTCGCGGGGGATGGGTAAGAGCTACACACGATGTTGTCGACGTGAAAATAAATCAAAACCCGTGACAATTTATATGCCGTGTGGTAGCTGGCAATTCAATATTTGAATTGCAAGGTTTGCGATATTAGAAAGCTACAATCGTCGGTAACCACCTTGCTATAGGAGCAACTTGCTGATTATCTGGAGCCGCACGGTAGCTTTTCGTATGGTTGGTGAATTTCGGTCTTATCTGTGGAAGTATGAGGTTCTAGAGAGGATGAAATCACTTGTGAGAACTATCCGGTGGCAATTGACAGTGTGAGAGGGGTTGATTTGGCATTGTGAGGTATTTTTTTTTGTTGAGGGAGTGAAGGAAAGGTTATGTCTTTAATGAATTTTTTGAAAAATCTAGTAGTGAGTTTGCGAGGTGATATTTCTAGAGAGTTACAGATGTTGTTTTCTGAAGTATGAGATTATTTTTCTTGGGGGGAGGGTTAGAGCTATACACGATTTTCACGACGTGTCAAGGTAAAACGATCCTTTGACCCTAGACGTCTCGTGTGGTAGCTAGCAATTCGACGTTACGACCTTTCAGAGTTCCGTGATACTACAGAGCTACACTCGTCGGGAACCAACCATGTAGAAGCGAAACTAAATTCATATTTGGAGCCGTACGGTAGCTGAAGATTCGGCAGTCGAATTGCGAGGTATTCGTTCGTTTTGAGAAAAGTGCTCTTGTCTTGAAGTGTGAGGTTTTGGAGAGTGTAGGTGGTATACCAGGACGTGGATGTGAGAGGCATTTTTTAAGGATTCATAGAAGTTTGAGCAGAGGGAAAAAGCTGGCCTGTTTGTAGATGTTTATGGTTGAGTGTGTGTCAGATTATATTGGAAGTGCGAGGTTCATTCGCGGGGGATGGGTAAGAGCTACACACGATGTTGTCGACGTGAAAATAAATCAAAACCCGTGACAATTAATATGCCGTGTGGTAGCTGGCAATTCAATATTTGAATTGCAAGGTTTGCGATATTAGAAAGCTACAATCGTCGGTAACCACCTTGCTATAGGAGCAACTTGCTGATTATCTGGAGCCGCACGGTAGCTTTTCGTATGGTTGGTGAATTTCGGTCTTATCTGTGGAAGTATGAGGTTCTAGAGAGGATGAAATCACTTGTGAGAATTATCCGGTGGCAATTGACAGTGTGAGAGGTGTTGATTTGGCATTGTGAGGTATTTTTTTTTGTTGAGGGAGTGAAGGAAAGGTTATGTCTTTAATGAATTTTTTGGAAAATCTAGTAGTGAGTTTGCGAGGTGATATTTCTAGAGAGTTACAGATGTTGTTTTCTGAAGTATGAGATTATTTTTCTTGGGGGGAGGGTTAGAGCTATACACGATTTTCACGACGTGTCAAGGTAAAACGATCCTTTGACCCTAGACGTCTCGTGTGGTAGCTAGCAATTCGACGTTACGACCTTTCAGAGTTCCGTGATACTACAGAGCTACACTCGTCGGTAACCAACCATGTAGAAGCGAAACTTAATTCATATTTGGAGCCGTACGGTAGCTGAAGATTCGGCAGTCGAATTGCGAGGTGTTCGTTCGTTTTGTGAAAAGTGCTCTTGTCTTGAAGTGTGAGGTTTTGGAGAGTGTAGATGGTATACCAGAACGTGGATGTGGGAGGTATTTTTTAAGGATTCATAGAAGTTTGAGCAGAGTGAAAAAGCTGGTCCGTTTGTGGATGTTTATGGTTGAGTGTTTGTCTGATTATATTGGAAGTTCGAGATTCATTCGCGGGGGGTGGGTAAGAGCTACACACAATGTTGTCTACGTGAAAATAAATCAAAACCCGTGACAATTTATATGCCGTGTGGTAGCTGGCAATTCAATATTTGAATTGCAAGATTTGCGATATTAGAAAGCTACAATCGTCGGTAACCACCTTGCAATAGGAGCAACTTGCTGATTATCTGGAGCCGCACGGTAGCTTTTCGTATGGTTGGTGAACTTCGGTCTTATCTGTGGAAGTATGAGGTTCTAGAGAGGATGGAATTACTTGTGAGAACTATCCGGTGGCAATTGACAGTGTGAGAGGGGTTGATTTGGCATTTTGAGGTATTTTGTTTTGTCGAGGGAGTGAAGGAAAGGTTATGTCTTTAATTAATTTTTTGGAAAATCTAGTAGTGAGTTTGCGAGGTGATATTTCTAGAGAGTTACAGTTGTTGTTTTCTGAAGTATGAGATTATTTTTCTTGGGGGAAGGGGTTAGAGCTATACACGATTTTCACGACGTGTCAAGGTAAAATGATCCTTTGACCATAGACGTCTCGTGTGGTAGCTAGCAATTCGACATTACGACCTTTCAGAGGTCCGTGATACTACAGAGCTACACTCGTCGGTAACCAACCATGTAGAAGCAAAATTAAATTCATATTTGGAGCCGTACGGTAGCTGAAGATTCGGCAGTCGAATTGCGAGGTGTTCGTTCGTTTTGTGAAAAGTGCTCTTGTCTGGAAGTGTGAGGTTTTGGAGAGTGTAGGTTGTATACTAGGACGTGGATACGAGAGATTTTGGAGTGAATACGGTGAATATACGGTTTGGAAAACGGGCTAGTTGGTCTAAGTCTTTAGATGTTAACATTTCTTCTCGTTTATCGGTTTGGTGCACACACATGTGTGCTACGACTATATGCGTGGATCGAGCGCACTTTCGATGACCGTCTCCAAAGCAAAAGGGCCATTGACGATGAACTAATCATGATTTACTTCGTCCTAGGTGTACGTGTGTTGCGGAACAAATATCGTTAAATGTGAAAATGACCGTCGCACATGGAATGTGATATGAAAAACGTTTTCGTGGTTTTTTGTTGTCATCTGTCATACAATTTATTTGGAAACGAAATAAGCAAGTAGCCTGGTATACGATTTTTAAAAGAACACACTGGAAAATGTATTGAGCATGTTATCTATGTTGTGTACAGTTTTGAACATTATCTAGATAAATTATCTAAATAAATTATCTAGATTAATAATTAATTATATTTTATCTTATCTAGATAATAAACAAAATAATAAAATCTTAGATGAACTTTTGAGTTATCTAACGTATATTTATTCAAAAAATTTTAAAAATTGAAGTTGAAAGTTAAAAACTAATTAAAAATTTTAAATGAATAAAGACTTATTATTAATTTATTAATTTTGTAATTAATTACTATTAATTTAAATGTTGTGTTACTGTAAAATATGTTTAGTTATATTATTTAAATTGTGCCTATAGTTATTATTTTTTAAAATTGCTTACATATTTGATGAATGCTATTCAATTTATACTTTTTAGTGACTCTTATAGTATTTAATAAAAAATAAGAAATTAAAATAATAAAGAAATTTAAATAATATAGATAATGGTTGAATTGAATTTTAAATATTTTTACCATAAATATTACTCCATAATAAGTATTGTATAAATTGTAATGAATTGTTTTATAAAACCATAATAGAACTACAAAGAATAGTTCGGTACCGAATGCCGTAATGTGCACGTTGGTTGTTAGCATTATGCTCGCTACTCTCGTATCTAATCGTTAACCTCTTTTACGGCTTTGTCCTTAATTCATAATAATTAAATTATTATGTCACCACAACCTAACGTAGTTTCTTCCAAAAATACGCACAAAAGACATCTTTCTTCATCTAGTCCAAAGGCAGAAGAAAAGAAAACCAAGTTTTTCACAAGGCCAAATCGGTTCTCCGTTCTCGCTAATCGTGACGACACCGACGTAAACCCATCCGGTTCCAACGTCAAAACCCGCAATAGCGTCGACAGATCATGTAAGCCACCACCCGTTTACGTAAAAAAATGTCAGCAACATTTCCACCTTCATCTCCAGCCTCATGACCATATTCGACTCTACAGATTTTATCTGTAAATCCAAGCCCTCCTTTCTTATCATCAACACGCATTTCGTTGAACATTTAATTAGCCACTTTAATAAAATAAATAAAAACATTCAACTTGTACTCAAAACACAAGCAAATAATAAATTAATTTTTTGAAAACTTACAGTTTCCTAAATAATTATAAATATATATATAAAATAGTAATTTACAGGAAATATTATGAAATTATGGACATTTAGCCCATGGTTTTTAAATCTGCATCATGCAATTTATAACATGAAGAAAATGTATACCCTGTGGTGCTACATTTTATAGTTTTATCAGAACTAATAAACATGTAAGTGATTAATTTAATTTATTTAAGCGTACTGAAAAAAAAGTTGTCGAGCGAAACAACATTTTTTTTAGGATTAATATCCAAATTATATTAATGTGTAACCCATTACATATTACCAATACACCACTAAATATCGCATGATTCTAATCACCCCCTTGATCTCAAAATATATTATTTTTAATTTATTGTTTTTTAAGCTTAAACATAGTCCGTTAAATAAACATAATTATCAACATGAGGTTAATATTATCTATAATATA
The DNA here is from genome assembly GCA_034509805.1 of Sipha maydis. Taxonomy (NCBI): domain Eukaryota; kingdom Metazoa; phylum Arthropoda; class Insecta; order Hemiptera; family Aphididae; genus Sipha; species Sipha maydis. Next base: position 118,474 of record JASXSY010001845.1, on the reverse strand, counting down.
GCTTACAGAAATAATTTCAATTTAAATACTATTATAAAAAATACATAAATGAATAAAAAACAAAAATGAAACACAACTCACCAAATAATGTCGTTAATAATTGTAATATGACATATTAAAATGATATGTCTTAAAATTTCGCTAAAATTTCAAACATAATACAAATTATATAAAAATCGATTTTAAGACCAATAACAATTTAAACAAACATATAAACAATGCGTGATGTGGGTTTTATTGATGCAGCTGCTTCATGACTAAAAGGGGGTGGGTTAGTGTTGTGTAAAAGGTAGTGTTGTGTGGCAGCAAAGTCTAATACTTAATTTGCAGATTTGACATGAAATTGTATTATATTCATTATTATGTTTGGACCCGTTTATTTTATTATTTATGGGTTAAACAAGTTGGGGTGAGTACTCGATATACGTAACTGCTTCATTGGAAAATGAACTTTCGCGTCACCACTGCACAGAATCAATTATTATTTTGCATTGAAAAGTTTTAAAGGTTGATTGAAGAGGGGGGGATTTCCCCCTGCCCGTTCTTATAATTAGTTATTTTTTCCCCGGCACTTCCCGAACTTAACGATTGCACGTATCTGGATGTCAACAATATATGGATAAGCTTAAAATATCGTTATATTTTTTCAAAATATATACGAATTTTTATCAATAAAGTTCTTCGATAAAACTGTTCGATACGACGAATATACCGGGGTGGGCAAAAGTCACGCAACCGATTTGTAAAAAATTTCGCAAAATATTAAATGTTGTATAACGCCTGCAGTAAATGTGGGCGGTACACTTTAAACCCAAGGTTTTTCATTATCGTCTAACGACTTGATACTCATAAATCTGCAGACATACGTACAGTAGATTGTGCCGGATTCTCGACATACGACTGCGCGACGTACATCAAATTTTCATTGGTTACTGCTATTCGAGGACAGCCAGAACATGGAGCATCAACGACTGAGCTATGTTTTTATAGTCTTATACATTTAAATTTTTTTATTTTTTTTTCATTTACATCAACCAGTGGCACCAAGAGTACATTGCGGAGCGCATCACTTCATTAATGAATTAAGAGCTCAACAATACTTACCTAATGCAACAAATATTATTAAAATAAATAGTAAATATAAATCATTCTGTCAGACATTAAACACTATCGAATTAATTGTCAACTGTATTTATAATTCATTATTAGTAATAACACGCTGACGCAACCACTAAAATATTATGGAATAGGACCTTTGCCCTACTTAAGTACAGGGTTCTGCGCCACTGGCACCAGTTACAATTTTAAGTTATAATAAAATTAAATATATTGTTTGAGCATCCTGACTCTGCGTTGCCTTACGTTTGCCCCATGGCTAGCTTATGTTTCAGCCAAAGGTTTTGAACTGTGTTGACGGCCACGTTTGTTTTGTTTTTGACACTCTGACCTTTTTGTATTTTGTCTGCTGTATTTTTCTTTTATCGCTTCTATTTTATGGATAGTGAGTCACACTATTGTATATATATTTAAAAGATATTTTTATACTTTTTTCGATTTTTTATCGATATGGTACCGCTATAGATTTTTGATCGATAATAATGAACTTTTACACCGATATTTTAAATATCGTAGGTTTGGTGGATGAAGACGTCCCTGCACACAACTACGTACGTTTATTGAACCCACGACTTTCGTATAGGTTTTGATCACACGAGTGTAATAATTACAAACAATAACAATTATTGTTTCCGATCAAACACTGTTAATTTCTTCAACTAAAATGAACGAAAATAAAACATCAGGATGAATTGCACGTAATACGTCAATGAAGTACGTTCGAACGAAAGTCGACGCATAAACGTCCGTATGACGTGCCCAGTTCATGCGACACCATGTTATCGAACGCATGTTGTCCCCACAGAGTCCGTCGAATGGTAGCTACCGTGCTCACAAAGGACCCGATGAATTGCCTACAGCAGAAGTCACCAATGAATATATCTTGGAGGGCCACATTGGAAATTATGAATACTTTCGGGGGCCATCAAAATTCAAAGCAAATATTCTTAATATGCAAGATTAAAATTGACAAATTACATACACATTAAGTCTGATAATGACGTTTAATATGGAAAAAACGGCTACATCTAGTAGTAAATCAAACAAACTGACAAGGCCTTTGTGCGGTACGGTAAATAAAACAACATAGTTCCGTCTATTTATAGACATTGTAGGAGAGGTGGCCAATACGAAAAGGTTTGCAGGTTACGTGGACAAATACAACAATACCAAGAGCCATAATTTTTATAGACACATTTTATGTAATTCTATAATTTTTTTATGAATCTATATCTAAAAAATTAAAATTCGTAATTATAATACGGGAAGTAAACTTTAATCATATCAATAAAATCGCAAGGACAGTATTTGGATATTTTACGTACCCGGGACAACATATTTTAGCCGCCCTACCATAATTCTTCCTCTACAAATTAACTTTATAATATTAATAATATTTATTGAAATAAATAAATAATTACCACCCCAAAGGGTAAGAGTACAGTGAGTGAAACTAAATATCGCTAAATTAACAATTAAGGATAAATTGAGTACAGTTAATTCAAATTAAACATAAATGTTTAAATTATAAATAAAATTTTTTAACTTAGTTAAGGAGTTGAAAAAAAATCAAAACTATGAATTAAATTACATGATGTTAGTAGATGGTACATCGAACTATTAGAAAAGTAATTATATTTAGAATGAGGAATAGAAAATAGAGGGTTTAATCTTGAATTAAAAGAGGGTAATTTGTGATTGATTTTTTTGTAATGATTTAGGGCAATAGATAATACCATTCAGAATTTTATACATAAACTTCATACTTTATAGGCTACAGAAATATTTGAAATTTCGTATATACTGTAATAATAGTAACTATAAAATATGTATGCAGCATACATATTATATTACAACTATTATAATAAATATAATATTATATAAAAATTAACTATTATAATAAATTATAATTATTCAAATAAGTACCTATATTCAAATCAGCGGTCTAACACATTTCGGCGTAGTGACCTTTCGGCGAAGGGTCATTTTGAAGTTTTACAAATTTGAAGTTTTTAATATTTTAATATTATTTATTATTTATATTATTTAATCATAAATATATCTGACAGAAACCGTACTATTTAAACGCAATTAAAATCACTTTTATGAAAAAATCTAAAGTGACTACGCCGAAATGACTTAATGCCGAAATGTCCAATGCCGAAACAGCTCCGCTGAAATGACTAGACTGGAATGTCCTACACTGGAACGTCCTCCGTCAAATTGGGTATACATAAATTGATCAGTAGGTACGAAGAATTGTTACATTTTTAGAAACTCTACCCCTTAACGCTGGCCTTGATGAGGGATATCTTAAATTTTGTTGGCCTCATATTTATAAAAAGTTCACCATGTCACTGACAGCAAGTGATTCTTTCACTCTTCATTGTTTTATGTTTAACAGTTATCAAAACGATAATAACATGGTTCAGCTTAAAAATGACAAATTAATAATGCTTTTTAATCCTTGGTGAATATATTATGAAACAAAATCGTAAATATCAAATACCGAGAATCACTGGGTTTGCTATTCAGATAAGTATAACCGCGACAATACAGTAAGCCAACACGTATTGTTATTGTAACTTTACAAAGCCCAATTTATTTTAAGATATTATGTTAAATAATAATTATCAAATGGACTTCTCAATACATTTGTTTAAATATAAATTTTGATTTTTGATTTTGTAACACTATATTTAAAATAAAATTGCCCCCCCCCCCCTCATAGATTGAAAAAATGTCGCCCCGCAGAACAAGTGAAATTTACCTTCCTCCTCCTCCCCAAATACAGCCCTGACAAGAATCACGTATGGCTCGTGAACCGCAAGATGACCATCCTCGCTCTATAGTGACCTGCTCGCAGAACGAATTTCAAACATTTTTTTTTCTCGGTACGAATTATTTCTAACGGTGGAACGTGCTCGATTAGTCTCGCAATAATAGGGTTAGACGTGTACGCGTTACTTACCTGACACACGTCCAGACAATAATAATACTCCACTCGGTTTAAAGACGGCTCACTACTGTAACCGCTCCTCCTCTAGGTCTAGTCCTGCAGCGGTCCGCGGCAACGTTTATCTCCTTATCGGATTTTTGTACTTGTTTTTCTTCGACGGTTACGCGTCGTTCTACGCGTAATACCTCTTCGATCGCGACCGGATGAGAAATCGGCCACATCCGACGTTTTCTACTCTTGAGTCGTGTCAACAGCGCACTGTCGTATGCACAAGCTTCGACTTTGTTGCGCACGTTTTCGGACGAACTTCGTATGGTAAATTAAGACTCGGATTTAAACGCATTAAAAATCGTACAATAAATGCACTGAGAAATAGCCAAAATTGCCTTTAAAAAAAGTTATTTTACCGCTAAAGTGCCCTTAAAAGGACAATTACTTTTTATTTTTTCTTTTTTTCTTTAATGAGTCTTTTATTAAATAAATACTAATTGATTATTTGATAATTTATAATTTTATTTAAAAAAAAAAAAACTGAAAATTGAAAATGTTGACTTGTGACTGACGACGATGGTTATTGATTGAGGAGCATATTAAGAAATAGCAAATATCGTCTGGTGTCAATTCTCCTGGTATGTTTGTTAAAAAGGTTTACTTGGCTGCTAAAATGCTTGAAACTATTTCCATCATAGTATAACGAGAATTATTTTCTAAAATATTTTCGAATGTTTTCATTACTGTTTTTCCATAATTACTTGTATTTTTTGAAATTTGATATCATTTACAATACCAATTGTTTCAGCTAAATGTATAAACCAGTTTGGTATTTACTTGGTTGACTTTTATAAATAATACATTTGATTACATTTATTTGACTGCCATTAAATGTTTCACTTCTTTTGATAACAATAGCTATTTGATACATACATGACATATATGGAAGTATCCGCATCGGCTCCCGTATATATAGAATCGTTTTCTTCAAATCTATTGATTACTGTTTTGATAAATTTAAAATATTCACAGCAATACACTGAAACTTCTATTCAGTTCTCAACGTATTGGTATTGGTCGAGTTAGTAAAAGAATAGTTGGAGCCATACATTTAAACTTCAAAGCTCTAGGAGGTGGTTTTTAAAAAAAATTTTCTTTACATTAGCATTATGTAAAAATACTATACAATATACTCAATATACTGTAAAAATAAACATTTAAACAATTAAAATTACCAAAAATACTAAAAAAAATGCTCTAAAATGAGAAAAACATAGAAAAGTGCAAAAACAAAAAAAACCTGAAAAATGCAAAATAAATATTTCAAGTTTTTAAGTGTCAGTTACGTATAACAAATTATGAACTTGGAAAATATTTCTAACGTTATCCAAAAACAGATGCATTTTTCATTGAAATCCGGGCCCTAGTTATTACTGTCGTTAGACCAGCGTTTCCGAAATACTTGCCTCGTATTTAATAACCGTCGCGTGCATAGTATTCCGCTCGCGCTGTCTCTGTTCAAATACTACCTGCACCATTCGTATACGTGACCGGACGAATCAACTGATATGTAATAATGCATTTCTATTCATTACCCTTTTGTCGCGCCACATCTTCCTGACGTCATTGAATAAATTGCACGAGCTAAGCACGAAGAAACACGCGTCGCAACTATCCCTGAAAAATATTACCTCAAACGAACAAAAACGGGGGAAAAATAATAGAAATCAATATTTTCTAAATTTAACGAAAAACAATATTATTTCGATCCGAATATGTTTCTCCCGCGATATTTTTGATTGTATAACAAATGATTATACAGATTTTTTCCCGTCGGCAACCAACTGTAGTTGCCCAATATCATCGGTGCCCGACGTCGGATTTCAAAGGATATCGGAAATTGTTTATTTGTATCACGATTAAATAATTTTTTACATTTTTCACAGCACCATCTTAACGAAAATATGCATATACTGAGGACCGCATAATAATAATATTAATCAAATAACTCATCGAAAATCGTTCTCCGAATTTTCCAAAATAAGAAAATGTTCGTAACATGAAATAATAATTATATTCTTAAAAAGTTAATGGTGTTTTAATTGTTTACAACTTTCCAAATGTTCGCTTACGTCCCGCAGTTACATCATCCCTTACACGCCTGCATGTGAATTAAACTTGAATGAAAATAATTTCCAACGTTTAATTAATAAAAAAAAATAAATAAATAAAAAAAAATTCAAATAAAAAAAAAACCCACGAAAGTGCTTAAAAGTTTCGGAGTATAAAAAATAGTTGAGGACATCGATACACTGTATACGGATGGATACGCTAAGTTTAAGTCTATCAATAGGGACATGATTGCAACTTAGAACGAAACTATTTAATTTGAGGGATACAAAAAAGTTATGTAGACGAGTACTTCGATAGAAAAAAACTTTCTACGCCAGAAACCCCAACCGTCGTCAGTTTAAACGCAAATATATTTATTTTTATTATTATTTTTTTTTTTCGAAATATATAAGTTCGGTTTGTGTCATTGATTTTTCCATACGCGCATCATATTATTGTTTGGAAATGATTATCAAATGCAAAATTATAAATGTTCGTACTTTCTTATTACGTATTTGTTGTATCTGTAGATAAAATAACGATCACTCGGATTAAAACACAAAATTAGTTGAAACATTTCGTTAAAAAAAAAAAATAATAATGAAGTTATAAATTAAAACCGACTTTTATATATTTCCGGTAAAGAATAGTAGTGTCTTCTCATGCCGAAGACATAATTTGTAAACATTACGTTGACATACAGAACTAAATATCGAAAACATTTTTGAACGTAACCGAATATGTATTATATTATTTCTATTACATTGACACTTATATACACTCATACGTGGACGAATTCAGTGGATGTTATGTCCGATGACATTTATCCTATTGTAAATATCATACGTCGTAACATCTAATTAAGTCTTAAAAACGTTTAATATGCAAACGTCTCCAACCATAACTATAAAAGCCGTACACTTAGTTCATGTAGAGAACAAAAACGAATTAATAATAAAACTATTCATCGTCGTCTCTTTGAATTTCATATTTGTAGTAAAATACAGCGCTCAACCCGTGCAAACCATATTGTTTTAAAATATGCCTACAGCAGCTGGTTATTTTTGGTTCAACGTTTTTCAAAAGTTTTTCACCCATTTCACCCGAGCCGAAAATACTAACTGAGGGACGTAGTTAGTTTTTAAATATGAGACATACTATATAATATGATATTGTTGCTACATTTACAAACTTGCAGTAGTAAACAATGAAATCGATAAAGCATAATATAATATTATGTTAAGTATATAGTAGTATATTGAACTGTTAACCGACCAACTGTAAAACGGTTTGACTTTTATAACTCGAAAACTTACAGCCGACGTTTGTTTAGTTTCCTCGTCGATCACAAAACGATAACGCTAAACTTTGTCAAGAAAAGTATCGAATTTTTAAATGTTTAACTAATTTTATAATTATTAAGTGATAGCACTTATAAGTTTTGCTATAATGCAAAATTAAAATAGCTAAAAATATAAAACTTACCATAGAAATCATTCGCAGAGCGTTTCCAACTTCTTACAACAGCTTTTTATTTGCAATGAAATGTTTAAATTAGAAATACGAAATCACAAAGTGTTAGCAAAATTTGACAGATTTTCAATGATTTGGTTTTCTCCTGATTTAAAAAGAATGAATTTGTGTTGTGATTTTTATTTGTATCGAAACGCCACGATGATTCGTGCACGAAACCCGTTTTTATTTTACATCCTGTTACGGTATGGAATGCCGCGAAGATCGAAAATAATTCTGATGACCAAACATATTACGTTATTATAATAAATGCATGCATTGAACGAACATTAGATAATAATACCGGAATACAATTTAACGTAAAAAATACTAAAACAATTTAATTCTCAATCACTGCGATTAATATCGAATTTTATGGTTCACTTTAAATCCTGAAAATAATTTTACCATGTTTATAATACATATGCACACTGAGAGGCACGTGACAGATTATACATGTTTCGTGCTATTATTGTAAAAATAGGATCCACATTGTATCGAACCGAAATGTGCGTTTTCGGTAGTGAGAACATTTTTTTTCGTGTCATTTTATAGTCCGCAAGGCGCAGAGGGACGAAAAAAGATAAAACGGCGGCGGTTGAATGGATATAATAATAATAGTGATACAATAGTATATTTTTCTCCGGTTGCCGGCACATCACTCTTTACGACCGTCGTACCGGGGCGAACAAGCGTTTTCTTAGTTTTTACAGTCCGTTAAAACATAGGACGCGCACGCATAATGTCGCAATATGATATTTAACGTGCATGTTGTATACGCGTAGAATAAAAATATCGATAAAAAGGTAGAAAACCGTTCGGAGTTACGCAATACACCCCCCTCCAACCTCGTATCATTATTGGTGTGATATTGCACTGCTACGGGGGCAAACCGATTTTTACGATGCGCAATTATCAAGATATCACCCTGCCAATATATGAGATTAAAGAGCCTCGAGATCACCAATATTTATACTGCCTAAATCTCCAACGACACGGATGCACCTAAAAATTTGATGTATTCAACGTCACAGACATGTACGAACACATAGTGATGTTAGTTACTGTTGTTGAACATTCCGTAGACTTTGTTCAGAATACATTCATAAATTGGTTTTATTAAATATTATATTAACTCAGTAGTTCAGACTTGAACACGGGTAAAATTATAGTAAATACATATTAGTTAATCATGGAATATAAATGAAATCCTAGGGATTGAACAAACCATACAGTAGTATGTATATGTAGTACTACATGTAGACTATTAAACTGTGAGGGAAGGGGTGTTATTTTTAATATTTATCAGAAAATAAATTAGATCTTTTTCGAAAATCGTTACAATGACTACGGGAGAGTGTTCGTCAATTGATCGGTTCACCCGTTGACGTGATGAGTAATTACATAGTCAAATACCGCGACAAGGACACGTCTCAAATGTTTGATTTGTTACGAAATGACGTTGTTGTACGATCGCTCGCCGTCTCTAGCGTTTTTTTCCACATTTTCGATGCACCGCAAATTACTGTAATACGTAGACATTGCATCGCGTGTGCAAAACAATAGCCGACTAGCCCGATGATAATGTATAAAATACGCGGTTGAAAGCGTACTACGTCTCTAGAAATCCGGCTTACCGGGTGGTCCGTTAACCGCGCAGGACGCGCGATTCGCACTGCTGGTTATAACATCATCATATCCTCTATTCTGTGTACGACATGAATATTAAATGTCATTTGGAATGCGTGTTGGGATGTAACGCAGGACTGTTACACGAGACAAATATAGAGCTGTCCCTATCCACCCATTCTGTTTAGGGCGAGTAACGTGTACCCGCAAATTTCGTACGAGCTGCACTACTGTAATAACGCAGGGGTGTATACATTTTTTTATTTTCATTTTTATTTATTTTTTTTTTTTTTTTTGATTGTCAAAACATGTATTTAAAAATGTTGCTTCGGGCGAACAGCTGATCGAAAACTAAATTATTTTTCATGCGGGTCTACACACATCGTTCGTTCGTTTTTTGTTTATCATTGCACGTTTATTTTTAATGGAATCAAAACATCAAGAACAGTATTTTCAATGAACATATTTTTGAACCCTCGTTATTCGTACCGAGTCGTCAATTATGCTTTCAACACCGAACGTTGGTAAATGATTTTATTTCCAAGCCAACCTAACCTAATCTAACTATATACAAATGCATTTGTATGAATTCAAAATTGAGCATTGTATTATACCAACTTATTTTATAAAAAAAAAAAAAAACAGTCGTTAAAAACAATACTTGTACGTATGATACTGCATAATAATATGCGTGTATACTGTACAATGTACGAGGGATGATTCATTTTAACAAACAGTGCTCGTTTCCACGACTACTTTATGCGTTTTTGAAAAATTATTTTTACAATATAACTTAACGACAAAACTATTACTACCCATCGTAAAAAATATTTTAAGTGAAATCATTTGTAAAAGATGTAACGATAATATTATAATATCGTACAACCAATTTTGTTTTAAGTTAAAATTATGAGTGCGATTTATCAACATTTATCTCAACCACCACCTCTCCCAGATGGTCTAAACTTTTAACACTTACAACGTGGATAAGACAAATTTACTATTGATGTTAAATCATATTTTTTTATCAAAATCTGTAGAATAATATTCCGCTTAGAAACGGAATATTTAAAATGTACATTAAATGTTATGAAAAAAAAAAATTATAAATATTAATATTAAAAATGTATTCGGTTAAACATTAAATCCATCGTCTTATATAAAACCAATTCGTAAAAAAAGATTAACTCGACACGAACGTAACGAAAATGAGTATTGCTTCTGAAAAAAGAAAAACATATGTTTCATGAACGAAAAGTTTCGAGGAATGATAGAGTAATAATATTATGAGGACGATCACATTTCGATGGTTATATCGATATCACTACAATAATTGTTATCGAATCACACACCGTTTTTGGACAACAATATGATTAACATAATTATGAAAAAGTGCCGAACCGTAGCATATCTCACTGATTACATCCGACGTCCTGTTTCTTGTTTATATATGTTTTATTAGCGACTGTATTAATATCCGGATAAAGTTTATTTATTTTAAAAACAATATTCAGAGATTTCTTCTCAGACGATCAACCGGTCGACACTTAAATGTTTTCCGTGAAAGAATTAGTTCGTTTTTAATAGAATCAAAACATGCCTTGAGCTCTAGCTAGGGTTCAGGTAAATGAACAGGAAATATGCAATAGCACGTGATCGAAGGTCGGTGATTAATTCTCGCACCGTGGATGTATTACAAGCTTATTGTTGTTAATATTATACTATTAAACGTATATATATATTCAATAGGTATAAAATAATGGTCACACATAGATACCGGTCCACGTATCCTCACGATTAACATATTAATATTATGATCGCCAGAATCAACAGGGTGTATATTGTATAATATATAACACGTTATCTATAATAATAAGTTCCGTAAACATACACTCACCATAAAAATAAGTTCGCTGTGTACATATCCGGCACGTTTATTAATTTTCAAATAGAATCACCGAATGTTTAACGTTTTCCAACATCTCCTCCACCAAAAGAACATAGTTTCATCGATGAAACGATAATCGGTAAAATAAAAAACATTGAAAGTCTTTTGTCCCAAAAATAATCTGTGGCCAAATTGTTGCGGTACCTATAAAAGACCTTATACTATATTTACTAATATTAGAGAAAAATATGTATGGTTTCAAAAACTGAAGATTGCGTGTGTTTATTTAGTTAACGTTTTCGCATAACGGACATACCAGTAGAAAAATATTCGTTGGACAGCGTATACGATTAAGAAGAACATAAAAAAAAAGAACCGGATGGGCCTCGCTCTGCTGTACAGTTAGGGGTGGAGTGCACCTCGCTTATAGGATAGGTCATAATTATAATGGATTTGTTAAATTTGAATGCAATGATATATATCATTGTATACGAATAACGATTCTGAACGGAGTTCATATGTTAGTCTAGAATATAATACAATGTTACTTATAAATATTATATAAGTATATTTTATTTTTAAACGAAAAATTTAGAAAAACCAAAAATTTAAATTGTCTATAAATAAGTGAAAATATGTCAAAATACATTGAAATTTTAACCATCTATAGAAAACGTCAATATAAAGATTTAATGATAATTTCAAGTTGTTGCGGTTTTTCGTTTTTGAGTTAGGGCATTTTGAAAAAACCGATATCATTTGTCAGTCTAGAACATTCTACATTATATTATATTTTACATGTAATTTTATGTCAATATTCGATGTTCAAACGCTTATAAAAAAAAATTGTGCCTATGGATTTTAATAATTTTTGAATGACATTAAGAACTACTTCTGTGGAATCTTCGATTAAATTTTCAAGTATTTTGTAGAAGCCAAATTTTTTTTATCACCGATTATAAAAAAAAAATGTAAAAAAATCGAATATTTTAAATGCCTATAAGTGGCTTAAAAATCAATATAATATTTTGAAAAAAATATGACATAAAGGAAATACCAATCTTAACAGCTGGTAGAAATTTCAAAAATCTGCGACTTATACTTTTTGAATTATAAAAAATATTTAAAATCGTTTGAGAATAAATCGCTATTTTATGCAATTTCGTAAATATTTAAATTTCAAACAGTCATAAAATTTTTTCCTCTAATTCCGGTAGAAATTTTTTTAAAGATTTTTGAAGAGTAGCTTATACATAACCTCGTGTTAAAATTTTGAACCTTAAGTATGAACAGAAAAAATTTTATGAATTTTTATCTACAAAATAACTTGCAAATTATCGTGATTTTTACATATTTCGTATAAATTGTAACTTTGAGCACTTATAAGAAACCTTGTATTAAATTTTCAAGATTTTCTAGGCAGCCAAAAAAATTTTATCGTTATTTAAAAAAAAAATACTTAAAAAAATTGAAAATTTCAATTGTCTATAAATAGCTCAATAAAAGTCAAAATACTTTGAAAATTTAATGGTGTATAGAGAACGCTAATCTAAACATTTGGTGAAAATTTCAAGTATTTACATCGATTAGTTTTTGAGTTATAGCAAAATAAAAAATTTGATTATGTCAAAAACTGGTTTTGCGTAAAAACTCCCGTTTTTCCCAAATTTTTTTATGGTTTTTCCCGTCGCATTTAAAAAATATTGGAAATTTTTAACTTTTGACCCCCCAAAGTACCAAATAGATTCACTTTCCTTTCAGAAAAGTTGCTACATAAGGCAATCGAAGCATTTTTACTGCCCCAAAACGTGTCGACAGACACAAAAAAAAAAAAAAAAAAAAAAAACAAAAAAAACACACATCATTGTAAAATCAATACATTCTTCACTCCGTTCAGAATCTAATATATTCGGGGATCGAAAAAAAGAAAAAACCACTATTAAAAAATTGAAATAGGACCTTCAACCATTAACTGATTCCCAAGTCCCTCTGACGTTTCATCTAGTCATGCAAAACTAACTAACCATAATGCGTTACTATAAGATCCAATAGTTAGTTACGTTTAATTATACTATATAACGAAAATTAGAAAACTCGATACATCGCTTCGCCGATAGTCAGACGTTCGATATTCTGCGACTTTAAGTAAACTTTGTCTGTGAAAATGCGTGCAATATTTTTCTATTGCCGTTTAAAAGTTGTATTCGAGAAGTACCTACATTTAATATGACAGTAATTACAATCAAATCATTCAATAAAAATTACCTAAAATATCGTTGTATGACATTGAAGTATATGTTATTTTCCTTATATTTTATAATTATTTTTACTCTCCGTCGGTTCATAACATAATTGTTTACTTAATTAATTTTCATAAACTCCATATAGCTGATTTGTCTTACCTGTTTAATCTCAACGTTTCAATTCCTTCTGGCGTTCTTATTCCGTTTAATAATCTACACGGTTTAACGGTTCAACAGGACGAACGCGCTATATTCCTCTAGGTATGACTTGAAGTCGTCTGCGTTATAATAATATGAGAAACGAATAACGTTAATAATGAAACGCAATCCAAGTCCCTTGCCCCAGGTATATATTTGATTTTGATGTTGACTTACATCCGCGTTTAATGGAAAACAAAAGTGGCTTATCGTCGGGATTAATTATGAATCGCGCTATAATCGTCATTGTTGTAATCGGAAGTCGCAGAGGTGTACTGCAACGGATAGCAGACACAGCAGTCGTCTGATAGCGGTCTGGGAAACGTTAGCTATGCCTCTTGTAGCACTCCGGACGCGTTTCGAACGGAAAAACAGCGAACGATAACGGACGTCTCGACGACAAAGAGATCGTCGCCCCGCCGGTGCCTAGTGGCAAGTACGAGAAATAATAATTGTGTTCCGAAGCGTTTCTAGCTGCCACGTCCGACGTGCGTATACATCCGAATCAGCCGGGGAATGCCATTAACGAAAACGTAATCGAGTGTGTCCGCTAGAACGGAACGGCCGCGCGGTCGACAAGACGTGGGTGGGCGTGGCGAAGGGAAAAAAGTGCATTCGGGATTGCTATTATGTAATAAGACCAAAAGCAATCCCGTAACGAACCGAACGGATAAAAATTTGTACGCACGCGGCAATTAAACCAGGAGCGAAAAAATAAATAAATAAAAAAATAATCGTTGAACCGATATGAAACATTTCGATGTTGAACGTGATCCAGTGCAGTTAAGCCATTCTTCACTAAGCGATATAAGGTCAGAATCATTGGTGTCACAACGGATTTGAATGCATGTTTTCGAAAATCAAGTTATAGAATGACAATATTCAGAAAATCTATATTTTAGAATATGAAATTTGTAGAAAACCTGTGTTTTAGAATAATGTTAAATGATGTTTTAGAATAAAAAATATTTTTGATTGGGACGGAAAAATTTCAAAATACAGAGTATTTAAATAAAAATTAAATTCTAAAAGTTTTTTTCTAAAACACAGTGCTTCTAATACTTGATATTCTAAAACTTGGCATTCTAAAATATTACTTTCTAAGACCTGTCTCAATACCGTCACAACGCACCAATATGTCGAGTTCGTAAACCGATTTCGGATGTTATAGGCTTCAATCGATTTGATTTTACGCGCATCAATGATATATATTTTGCCCCTGTCCGATTTCCAGATACGATCACGGAATAGAATCGGTGTTCAACGTCCGATCGTTATTGCACGTACAACCGACCGCGGCGTGTCACGTTTTAGCATCGCTAAGTCGTCGTTGTTAATACGTCATGTCCGAACAAGAACATAAAAAAAAAAAACTATTCAACTTAACCCATAATAATAATAATATGACTACAATAATTACTATTGTTTTCGACAACGCGCAATGGGAAACCTCGTCCACGATCATTTTTCCAGACCGCTTTATGTGTGTCTGACGATACAATACGATTGTATCCAAATCTTCGCGGTAAAATGTTGGCACGCGGCCAATCGGAATTTTTCGCTACGCACTATCGTATACGCCCATCTAGATCAATACCACCGACATCAATTGTTTTTATTACGGATTTATCGCACAATGATCGGTAAAGTGTGATGGGTTCCTTTGGAACCTAGTGGCTGATTGTCGGTTATTGCTCGAGTCACGGATATCACATTAAAATGCAACATCATAAATGACGCGAAAAATGCACAACACGACAACGTTCAATAAACGCATAGCTGATACGTCGCAGTAATAACCAAACGTATTACCGTCATACGTTTTTATTATCGGGTAAAAACTTATTCGCGGACTGGAAGACATCATGTGATTTTGTACACAACTCTTTTCGTCCAGAATTTAAAATGTCACCATGGTATTACTAAGCGGATGTGCCTTAAATGAAAGACTTCTAAACTTCTGTGGCGACTGATGTTCACATGTTGTAAACACGGTTTAACGGTGCACCGGTACAGTGGTACCGTAAAGAGTATTACCATGAAAGAGGCCAAGAGTATTATGTTATTATCATATCGTGTGGTAACTTTTTTAAAACAAATTTAATACGGGCAAATTTAAAAACCAACGTATTATATGTAAAAATCATTATTATACATATTTAAAAACAGTCCGATTTAAAATAATTTATTTCTATATTTTTGGAACGCGCGAAAGCTAAAAACGCAATAATTAAAAAGGGTTGCATGACGGTAAAATAATGACAACCACTGTATTCTCGAGTAATAAAGTATAACGATAAAATACATGTAGTATAACAAAGTAAGAACGAAATCGCAACGGATTCGGTGAGGGTCACTTCCCTCCCACAGTCACACGTTCCATTCGTGTCCGGCACAGGTATTGGCCCTTATTCCATACTTGACCCGTACGCACAACCGTATGTGTTTTATTTCCACATTGATTGTTGGACGTTATACCACGTGGTATGTAACTATAGTTTTTCCAACGTCCGAATTCCCTAATGGCCATACGCACCAATTGTAAATTCAAGTGTTGCAAAACCTGTTTCGCTATATTACGGGTCGTTACGAGAATACGTTATAAACCGTTGAATACGAATCCATTACGAACACGCACCGTATATTGTACTCCATATTCGGTCATTAGAATTCTCGGTTCGCTCAGTGGTGCAAAATAAACTAAAACCGTAATACGGATATTATATTCTATTATTACGGTAATCAAATAATGCGAAACCGTGTAAACGTAACCGTGGCCGTCTACAAATTAATAATAACATTGATGTACGATCGTATTAGGGATTATGAATTATGGTAATAATGTTTCCGCACGATTGAGATTCGGTAGCGCGTGCTTGCACGCATTTTTTTTCCTCAAGCACCACAATGAGATTATCGCTTGTGTTGTTTAACGCCACTTCGGATGGTCATTGAAATCATGTAGTAATATTAATGTTATTACCTATTTACAACACGGTTTTGGTCGTGAACATGTATCCGAACACAAGGGAGAGAATCAATCTGAATGCAATGTTCTCTTAAATGCGCCACCGGTCGGAATCGCTTTTGATGATTTGTATGTTTTTGATAATTTGTTTCAAGGAAAAGGCATCTTTAGATTTTAAAATTTTAGTGCTTGGTAATCAATAAAAATTATCAATACTACAATATTCTAAAATATATTTTCCGGTTAAAAAAAAAAAAAAAAATAAAAAAAAAAAATAACGAAATATCTACATTGGATAATGTGCATGATAACAGCCAACTATGCCAATAATCAAAAGAAAAGATCAAAAAAACTTCACTCGCGGACGAAAAACGGTATTATGTATTTTTATAAAATATCGTAGTGTTATAACCGCCAATCGCTGTAAACACGCAAATACGTGTATACCAAACAATATCACGATGAAACCACGGCACATTCGAAGTAAGACAAAATATTGTGAATCGAAAAGATCGACCAAGCATAAGACTCAAAATTATTTTTTCACGAGTTTTCTGATCCGAAATCGAGGCTTAAGCCTACAATTGTACGCTTTTTATCGTATACGTGATAGCACACGGCACGCTACGGAGAACGTGGTCACGTATGGTTCGTCTTATGGTTATTAACAATGCCGTGTGTCCGGTCGTCGATTTCGATCATTCGGCCGAACTTCGGTCAGATGAACTCGCCGCTCGATTTTCATCCGGCACGAAACGTTTCGTATAATTCTGTTCAACGATTTGTTAAATAAATAACGAATAAATCAAAATCGTTACGTCAGTCACGAGCAAAGTAAACATAATCCATCGTGAACACCTATTACAATATTAATTAACCCGATACGAAGTACTGATTGTTTTAGGTTTTAATACAAACAACTTCCAACTGTCTTGGAAGCGAATAAAACAAATAATTACAGCACTTTGAGCGTCTGAAAATGCAAAAAAAAAAAAAAATAATCAATATCAAAAGTCTCAAGGTACAAGCGAACGTGGTAAAATCTTAAGAGTAATTATAGCTCGATAGAAAATAAATATAATTAATCAGATCACTGGTGTAGAGATATTATTATTCTAGTTCCTTTCGATGTATTGAACAAATTATGAATGAAAGCAAATATTATCACAAAATGTATTAATCATTATTGGTTTCCTTGTTCAGCGAAATACCATAGTGATGTAGACAAACTCTATTACTCATTGCCCTCACACAGTGGTTATTTTTTTTCGCGGTCAAACAACATCAGAAATCCCAAAGACAACTAATAGTTTTTTTATTCAATTAATACAACGAATTTTTTTAATTGAAAATAGTAGTAAAATTAAGATTACGCAAACAATAAATTAACAGCCAACTTGTTTTCTTTGTTTACAGAATTAAGCTATGTTTAAATGTTTGCATATATAATAACAAGATTTTAATAAAAGTATTTATATTTTATGGTAATAACTGTTTCTGTTGATTATATTAAATTAAATGTGTGTACAAAATGATAATCTTGTTCTTGGCCAAACAATATTTTTAAAAGCTTGATGATTGCGATTTTTTTTTTTTTTTTTTATTTAATCTTTGTTACATTTACGAGATAATAACCACAATTACAAAATTCATCAAGCACAATCAATCGACGAATTTTCCGTTAAACAAAAACTAAATAGTGAACGAAAATTTGTTTCTAAACTGCGGTACAATATTAACCTTGTAAGAAAAATTAATAAAAATTACGGCTAAAGTACAACTTTATTTCTGAATTACAGTCGAAAAAATTCCCAGCTCGTTTAATAATAATTTTGGGACATTTTTCAACGAAACCGAAATCGTTAAAATGTCAAGCGTGGTACCACACTCCGTTTCAAATGAGCTGTACGCGTGCTCTGAAATAGTCTCACAGTGACAAACTGTTGGATTGAAAAACTCGACTATAACTGCGTTTCATTATTTCGCAAGAAATGAAAAGCTGTTAAATGCGCGCTGTAGATTTATTACCAATTCATTATTCACCGACTGCCGCACATTACCTATTATAAATTTAAGTTCCCTACGACTTTCGAGTATATGGTTTTATGCAGTTCTATTTATAGTATATACGCATTTAATATGCTAATGCAATAATAAATGTACAAACCATTCGGCAAACGGCCGAACTAAAAATTACCACATTCTACTAATTCAAAACGTTATGTATATTTTTAGATTATTTATTTTGTGTTATTTTATTATTTTGTGTTAGGCAATTAGTAGAGAAGTACAGAGAAAAGAATAAAAAACTATGCATGGTGTTTATAGATTTAGAAAAGGCGTATGACAGGGTGCCAAGGGAAGTTTTAAGGTGGGCATTAATGAGAAAAAATGTCCCAAAAATGTATGTTAATTTGATCCAGGATATGTATGAAGGGTCGAGTACTAGTGTCAAGAGTCGGTGTGGAGTATCAGAAGGTTTCAGTATAGGAGTAGGTGTGCACCAGGGGTCAGCTCTAAGCCCCTACCTGTTCTCAGTGGTAATGGATGAGGTTTCAAAGGAGATACAGGGTGAGATACCATGGTGTATGATGTTTGCGGATGATATAGTTCTGATAGGAGAAAACCTAGAAGTTGTCAATAATAGGGTAAATGAGTGGAGGTTAGCCCTCGAAGAAAAGGGATTGAGAATTAGTAGAAATAAAACTGAGTATATTGAGTATGATTTTGGACAAAGAGACCAAGAAGTTGAAGGAATGAAGAGACAACTGACAATAGATGGTGATGTGATAGGTGAAGTTGAGAGCTTTAAATATTTAGGATCTTTTGTTCAAAAGGACGGGGGCTTTGACATTGATGTAAGACATAGGATTAAGTGTGGGTGGATGAACTGGAGAGAAGCATCGGGCGTGTTATGCGATAAGAGAATTCCCATTAGGCTGAAAGGTAAATTTTATAAAAGTGTAGTGAGACCAACTATGCTGTATGGTTCAGAGTGTTGGGCGGTTAACAGGAGAATAAAACAAAGTAGGAGTGTCGCGGAAATGAGAATGCTTAAATGGTTGAGTGGAGTGACAAGAAAAGATAGAATAAGGAATGAGTACGTGAGAGGTAGTGTTGGTGTAGCGCCAATTGTGGACACGATGAGAGAAAATAGGCTGAGATGGTTTGGGCATGTGATGAGGCGAGAGGAAACGAATGCAGTAAGAGTGGTTATGAAGATGGACGTTGAAGGGAAAAGAGGAAGAGGAAGACCAAAAAAGAGATGGTTGGAGACTTTGGAGGATGACATGAGGGCTGTCGGTGTGTGCAGAGGAGATGTAATTGACCGAGTAAAGTGGAGGTGTAGGACAAGGGTGGCCGACCCCAAATAGTTGGGAGGAAGGCGAAGTAGAAGAAGAAGAAGAAGATATATTTTTAGATTATCATTCGAGACATTGTTGAATTTTACCATAGATAACAATAGTTTTTATATATTTATACACAATTAAATAAATGCTTAACCTGGATAGTTATTAAATTTATAAAGTTCAATTGGACTCGTGTTAAAAATTCATCGTCAGGTATATACAAAGTCAATAAAATCGCAATTCATAATTTATTTAACCATTTCATTATACCATGAATTATATTAATATATCATTTCTACATTTGAATTTTGATGTAGGTAGGTGAGATGAAACTTTACTCAAAATAAAATTTGATGAAAATGATCAATTATAAAATATTTATAGAGTAAATATTTTTATTTTATTCTTTTTTTTTTTTATTTAAAGGAAGAGGCTTCAACGACTAGGGTTATTAGCCTGACATTAAGTTTTTACATGGTATTTTTCTTAAAATTAGTTGTTACATAATATATACATGTTTTACTAGTTACAATTTTTTTAATGATATTTGTGATGTTTAAAAATGTTAATATTTTGTGTGTTTAATTTTCGCCGAGTGTTTCTGCTAAGGTGGGTGGGATGATGAGATTGGAGTGAATTTGGGAATATTGTGAGCACTCCTCGTTATGTGCTTGGTGGTCAATGCGGTGTAGCATGTAATTCGCATATTGGTTGGGGTTCTTTACTGATTTAGTATGAGTGAGTGAGGAAACAGTGCCCGATTCTGATGTGGGTGATTGCAATATCATGGCGTCGGTGGAAATTTAGGAGAGTGTTTCATTTTTTAATTGTCTTATTTTTTATTTTTAAGTTTTTTAGAGTATGGTATTGAATTCCAGTGATTTTGCCAGGATGAGAGAATTTTTTGATGTCGATGATGGATATGTTGTTTATTGTAGGGTTAGGGATGGTTTAGGTTGTCTGGTCGGCATATTTGTCTGCTTTTTCATTTCCTAAAATTACGATCTGAGATAGGACCCACATGAATTCAATGTTTTTTTTTTTTGATTGGACTAAACAAGATTGGATGTTTGAGGTTATATAATTTTTTGGGAATGTGTTTTTAAGTGCTAGTAGTTTGCTGAGGCAGTCGCTGATTATTAGTATATAATTTGTTTCTAAAGTATTAGCAAGTTGTACCCCTGCAAATATGGTGTAATTTTCGGCAAAGAATATGCTGGTTATTTTTGGAAGTTTGTGTTGAATGATTGTATCGTCTTTAACCACTGCAAAGCCTACCTCATGTTCGAATTTAGATGCATCTGTATATCTGTGTGTTTTGGTTTCTTTAAAATTAAAGAGGTAATTCTCCGGTGTAGTAGAATGATTTCGATTAGGCTTGTTCTAAAGGTTCCAATTGCCAAACTAATTCCTTTGTTGTGAATTGGGTCCAATATTTTGAGAAGATTGGATTGGCTGTGTTGTATATTTGTGAGCCATACTTGATTTTTGATAGGATTAAAGATTTGTATATACTAAGAAGTGGTTTTTGACCGGCTCCCCATGTATGGTAGGACAGAGTTTTAATTACGTTAATTTTGTTTTTGCAGGAGTTTTTTAGTTGTTTTAGATGAGGCGTCCATTTGAGATTATCATCGAAAATTATTCCAAGTATTTTTATGTTTTTGCATTTAGCAATTGGTTGGTTGTTAAGGTATAGGTTATACCTATACCTTAACCTATACCTAGGTATGTTAATTTATTTCAGGTTTATAGTTAAAGGTAATGTGTTGACATTTAGTAGCGGAAAATTTAAATCCAGTTTCGAGTGACCAGTTTTGAAGCATATGCAGTGATGATTGTAAGATCTTTAGTGTAGTTGCTATATTTTTATCGCTACAATATATATAGCAGTCGTCAGCGAAGATAATGGTTTCGTGGGGTTAGGTATTTTGCAAAAAATATCGTTTATAGCTATTAGAAACATTGTGACACTTATGACTGATCCTTGTTGAATACCGTTTTCAGTTGTGTATAGTTTTGATATTTCATTGAGTGTTTTGACCTATAATGTGCAGTTGTTTTGGAAGTTTTCAAAAAGAGGACAATTTTACCATTTATATTTGTCCCTATGGATTATTTTGAGAATTCTGTTTGCCATGCCATGTAATATGCTTTTTCAATGTCTAAGGCAATCAGACAAATGTTGTTTGTTGCATTTTGTATTTGTTATTTCGGTATGTAGTTTTAAGACGGTATCTGTTGTTGAGTGATTTTGGCGGAAACCGCATTGTTATTTGCTAAAAAAATTTTATGTCTCCAAATGTCAAAATGAGGCAGGTTTGTTTACCATTTTTTCCATGATTTTTCCGATTGTATTTATGAGTGAGATTGGTTGGTAGTTAGCTATATCAAATTGGTTTTTATTTGGTTTGGGAATAGGTATAACGATTGCATTTCACCACTGTTCTGGGAATACACCGTTGTTCCATATTGTGCTGTATATTTTCAATATTTGAATTTTGCCATTTAGTGGGAGGTTTTGGATAAATGAATATTGTATGTCATCAGGCCTAGGACTTTTGCTTTTACAGTTTCACATGCTATTAAAAAGTTAATTTTCATAGAAGGGGGTATTTAGGTGGTTGTCTTGGTGGTGGAAGTTATTTTGGAGTTCATATAGACAGTGTATTCAAAAAGTTCCTGGACTGATTATTTTTAAACTTAGTATTTAATGTCATCAAAATTCATATAATGGGAATCTAAAATGTAATTACCGTCCATAAAGATTCTATAATTCCGATAGCGATAAATTGTAAGAGAAAACACCAGTGCCGGTTTCATTGTACACGTGTCGTGAACCAGTGTAACAATTTTTACAATGGAACAAAGAGCCGTGATTAAATTTTGTTTCAAATTGCAGAAAACTTCTACTCATACTTTTCAAATGATGAAAATTGCATATGGCGATGTTTGTTTGAGTTTAGTAAGGTTTTTGAGTGGTATTCGCGTTATAAAAACGGTCGTGAGTCACTGGAAGACGATTCAAGAGAATGGCGTCCTTCCACTTCCAATAATGATGAAAATGCGGAACTTGTGCGCGTTGCTTTATCTAGTAATCGGCGATTAACTATAAAAATGTTATTAGAACAACTGAATATTACTGAAGGAAGCATTCACATTATTTTAAGTGAAGTTCTGGGTAAAAAAAAAGTTGGCGCAAAGTTCGTCCCTCATTTGCTGACCGTGGACCAGAAAGAACGATGTGCGGAAGCTTCACAAAATTCCATTGAATGGGTGGATAGTCATGAAAATGTATTAAACAAAATCATTACTGGTGATGAATTATGGTGTTTTCAATATGATCCCTCCACAAAACGTCAAACCGCGGAATGGTTATTAACTATTTATTTTTTCCACATTGAAGGGAGAGCGTTTTGATGAAGTGGAGTCCATCCAACAAAATGTGACGAGATTATTAAAAAGCATTCCAGAAAATGACTTTTCCAGAGCTTTCCAGTGATTGTACGAGTGTTCAATTATTTGTATAAATAGGGGAGCGGACTATGTTGAAAACTAAATCAAATTATCTACCATAACTTTTATTATACCTTTAATCCACTGTGTATGATGGTACTTTCTATGTTGTGTTTATAATGTGTAAAGGTTGGGTCAAAATTTGAGTCACAATTATTGTTTGCGAATGATTGTGCGAGTACGTCGTTTATGGCTGATGAAGATGAGAATAAAGTATCACTATGTTTGAAAAAAGGTGGAAGTAGTTGATATATTACTCCTTTAATTGCTTTAATTTTTTCCATATTTCTGTAGAACACAGAACACAGTTGGGTTTTATTGAATTGGTATATTGTTGCCAGTATTCAGTTTTTTTTTTTTTTTTTTTGTGTGTGTGTATTGTGTTTGTTTTTCCAATGGTTTTATTTGCAGCATCTAATATAATGTCAGAGAACTGAGTTATAATGGAGTTTATGTGTGTTTCTGTTTGTTGGGTTTCAGTGACTATTTTGATGGGATTTTCTTAAATATTTCAGTTTATAAAGACTTGGTAGAGTTCCCTTATTTGAGTTTTTGAGATTCCAGTGCGTGTGAGGTGACGTATTAGGTAGTTGATTAAGAAGGATTATGGATATAGGCCAGTGGACACTGCAATTATATTCGTTAAGTACTTGCCATTCGATTTTTGGGGCAAGTGTGCTATTAGATATTGATAAGTCTATAGCGGAGAACGATTTATTTGTTAAATCGTGCCTGGTGTAATCTCTCGTGTTGAGTATTATAGCTGGTCGTTATCTAGAAATTTTTCCATTATTTTTCTTTTGAGATCCATGTGATTTGATCTCCACATTGTGTTTCGACTATTGAAGTCTCCTAAAAGTATAAAAGATTTCGGCAGCTGATTGATGATTTGGTTGAGATCGTGGAGTAACAAATTGGTGCCGTCAGGCACATAAATACTACAGATGCATAGAGGGTTTCTGAGTTCAATAGGAATAGCTATTACTTCGATGTGGAACTGAATTTGGATTTCTTTGCTTTTTATGAGATTAGTAATGAAGATGGCGACACCTCCACTAGCACGGGTAGTATTCTGGCGATTTTTGAAGCACCCTTCGTATCCACGTATGGAAAATTTTTGATCGAGTTGAAGGTAGGTTTCTTGAAAGCAAAAAGCCATTAGTTGGATATTTTATTTTGCACGTTGAATATTGGTGAGGTGTTTAAGCAGGCCGTTTATATTCCATTGTGTTATTTGATCCATATTTGTTTTGTGTATTGAGAGCTGGGAGTACTTGGAATATTAGGTTAGCGAATTTTGCTAGGCGGGATTTCATTGTTTTATCAATTATAATATTAGGTAGGATTTCTTCAATTAGATTAATTAAAGATTTTATATCTATTTCGACTTGTTGACATAGTGAGTGGATATTAATGTGTTTGTTAGTAGGTTGTTCTAATATGTGTTTGAACTGAAGAAAGTTTATTGGGAAGTATTGATTATCTTCGAAAAAGAGTTCAATAGGTTTAAATGCTTCGCCATTATTTTCGCCAGGTCTTGCAAATGAGTTTGAACGTGAACGTATTTTCATTTTTTTTTTTTTTTTTTGTTTTGGTTTCTTCAGGATTTGAGGGAGAAGGTAGAGCTTTTGTTTTTTGGGACGATAAGTCCGATATTTGTCTCTTGAATTTTGTTTTGTGTGTGGTATTAGGTGAACAATTTTCTTGAGAGGAGTCCATGATTTGAGTATTACTTTGTTGATATTCGTTGATTTGGGGTGTGTAATTTAATTTCTCTGGCGTTAGGGTTTGTTCAAGCTCAATGTTTTGATTATCTTCTGTGTATAAGGTTGCACTGTCATTTGTATTACATTGTATTGGTACTACATTTGTATTGGGGTTGACATTGATTTATAATTGTGAGGGAGGGGGAGGTCTTGCGTTGTTCCGACGTGTTTTTACAATGAGCTGAGGTATGTCCGGTGTGTTTACATAAGTAGCACGTGAGTGAGTCGTCTGTAAGGAAAATACGGCAGTCGGTATTTTCAAAGTGAATTACTAGTGATCCAAGTAGTTTTTGTGTATCCTCAAATTTGACGTGAGTTTGTCTTCTAAAACTTATGATGTAGGATAAGTCTTCTTTAGAGAAACCAGCTTTTAAAAATGTGAATGGCGTAAGTGTATTTATGCTGATAAGGGTTAATGCGCCAGTAATATAAGTGTGTGGAATAATAGGTGATACATTTGAAATAATGATGCACTTCGCTTGATTTTCCAATCTATGTAGTTCGATGTTGTTGTTATCGATAGTGATTGTCGGGCAGCGATTAATAATGTCACTAACTATATTGAAATTAGCGATGTTGATACAAAAACGGTTGTTTGAAAATGAAGCGAATTTAATGTTTGAAGGATTAGTAATCAGACTGATCGCCTTGATGTACTCAATTTGTGGAATACCGTCGATCGTGTTGAAAATTATAGATTGGTTTTTTTTTTGGGAATGATAGATTTGCTTTTGTTTTAGCGAATGTTTTTGGGTGAGATTATCATTTGTAAGATTGGTGTTATTGGTGGTTGGGGGCTGTTGGGTTGGTGTAGTTTTTGGAATTTGATTGACTTGTTTACTGGGTTTAGGTAGGTTTAAAGAAGGTTTATTTGTGGATATTTTTGAAACTACGTTTGATGGCGAGCGTCTTAAAAAGGTATGTGTGGTTTTTGGAGGCGGTTTATCGCCCTTCGTTGTGTTGGTTATTTAATTATATCAAAAGTAAGGTATTGTAGCGGACTACAAAATATACACTACCGATAAGAAGCGGCGCGGCGGTTCAACTGTTATATTATAATATGTACTGTAAATATAAAATGTACTGCTATCAGGAGCTATAAATACGGAGTGCGATAAATAAATACACGCGTGGCTTCTACGGTGTCCATACACGTATTGTGAGTAGTAAATATTATTTACGGTAAACACTAAACCATAAAAGTGATAAACTGAAATAGTTTTCATGTATATGTTACGGAGAAAGTAGGAAATCGGGCATTATGTACGATGCCCAATTTTCGTAGGCGAAGTTGAAATAAGTAAATATTATATGGACTCTGTAATTAATTTTTTTTTTATATTTATTGTTAAATATTAAATATATTAAAAATCAAATAAAACACCTTACTGAGTAGTTAAATAATCATAAAAAAATTTTGAAATAGACGCTTCAAATATTAGGTGTCTATAAATAATTTTTAAATCCAGTAGGTATGATAACTTCTATTGAATAATTAATATTTTTATCTAAAAGTGGTTTGACATGAATAATGAATGAAGCATAAATGTGTAAACTTTTTTTCTGGCATTCCCGTACAATAACCGGAAAATTTATGAAAAAATTGAGTGTCAAAATTATCATTCTTGCATTGCTTAAAATGTTCGGGCGTTGTGCACAGTGCCCGAGCATTACAAAGAAACGCCTGATTTCCCAAATTTTCCCATAACTCATACATTCAATTGAAAAATATAGTATACAATAAGCATATAATATTTAAATAATATTCGCGAGAGTCAAATGATGAAATACCAAAACATTACTACTGATAAAAAAAGTTAAATATTTGTTGGTAAGCAATCAATCGAACAATCGTCGACCCATTTGATGGTCTTTAACGGAAGACAAAACAAAAACCCCCCGATCGGGGCATGAATATATTAATGTACACATCCATTTGATTCGCTGTTGGTATCCGTTACCTAACAATCGAAACCGTTGAAACGATTGAGACGTCGGATTTCCCGCGTTTCGCTCATTTGCGATATCGTAGAAAACGTAGTAATGACGACGCGACCGCAAGTCGTGACATTTTCCTTTCAGTCCCGCATTGGAGGTCGACAGGGAAAGGCGATCGGTTCTCATTGATTTTCAGACCGCGCACGTAGGGTATGCGAAAAACCGAAACTTTTCAGACGTTTCAGATCACGATTTCCGTCTAATAAACTCGTCGGACGCGCGCTCGGCGACGCGGACTGCCGCAAACAAGCGCATCGAAAACATCACGGTTTTATATTGAAATCACGTCGTGAGCCGCCGTAACATATTGCCGTATAAGTAAGTTTACAAGCGCACAAAACGATTGCGCCCGTCCACACATTGAATCCTTGCCTCGCGCGTGCTCGTGTACGCGTCCGTGTGCGCGCATTGTTGCTCGAGAAACAAGGGTTCGACTAGAGCATACATTTCCTGCGGAGTTGTGGGGTAAGGAAAGCTTTAAGTACCAAATTGACACAGACCTGCGAAAGCTACGCCCCCACACTCCCGTCTATCGATTCGTCACCGCTCACTTCTATAGGTTCAATTAACATTTTAGTTTAATTTTAAAGCTGAAAAGAACGCGATTTCGCCTGCCAATTTTTTATTTCAGATACTCCTCGGTAAAGTGCACTGAACAACGAGGACCGGCTAACTTTTTAATTGTTTTGTGAATTGAGATTACAAACATGGACGGCAAGATCTAACCTTAAGCCCTCCTCTCCCTCCTTAATTGTGCCGATGCTCGTGAAACAACAGTATTTGTACGTCGTCGTTTAACGAAACCGAGAACACTGTTTGCTTGCGATACACAAACTATTGCCAACCGTCTCCCCGTAATTTATGTCGCAAACATCGGGCTGCTAATGGAGATTATGTGTCTCGCGATCCCGACTCGTATACTTACCGCGCCACAGCCATTACACTGACTCTGCACGCGCGCCGCCAAGTTCGCAAGTCAATACGCAACAGTTCGAGTCCGTAAGACGTAGTATAATAAACTGCGGATTCTCCTTAACAAATACGTAATGTATATTATACCGCTGTAGTAGTAGTATCAACAGTTCGAGAGTAACGTAATAAGACTGCCGAGTTTTGTGTTCGGCGATTTGTCTCCATTTCGCGAATGCAACGTCAATATCGAAAATAATAATGTTTATCTTTATATAAGGTAAATCCATAATGGGAAACTAAATAAAAAAATAAAAAATTTTAATCATTGTTTTCCTTCTCAGGTTTTCCTTCTTGCTGGCATTGGTGTAGAAACTTTTTTAGCTACTTAGTTTTTTATTTGACTACCCAGTAGTGGTCTAGTCGACGGTTTTAACATAAAATTTAGACGAATGTGTTTTTTTTGCCATGCTGTGCATTAAAGTGTTGAAAAATAAACAATAATAAATAAATAATAATTAGTTAAACTTAAAGAATTGAAATCAAACCTATAACCTGCTCCGCGATGTACTGTTTTATTGGTTTAAAAATCTAGATAATCAGATGAGTGGTTTCGGAGAACATGCGTGACACAGATTTCGCATGTATATAGCATTATAAAATAAATATATTTGTGTCTATCTCTTTATATATCTCTTTGTATGAATCTATACATGTTTTTTAATTAATATAAAACCATGCACATTGTAAAATGGTTTTATATCAATTGTTATTGTTCATTTGGCTAATGGTCAGATTGTTTATTGAAAATTAGTAAAAACGCGTGATTTAGCTTCAGTGACGGGGAAAAAAATCCAATCACCACAGTACACACTTTTGGCAAAAATATATACGAGGGAACAGGATGTGTAACAATAAAACGGGGTTGAACGTACGGCGAACGGACATCGGATATGGGCAGTGTAGACGTTAGTGATCGCGAACGCGAAGCTCGTTATGGGGACGGATAAATCACATTTTACGACGATGCTCACGGCGATTTAAATATTAACCAGATACTTGAAACCATACGACGAATTTATATGCATGTTCTGTACGTGTATTATTGGTACCATCACGCCGACGTACAACAATGGCGTTGGACGACCACTGCGACGTGTAGTAAAATCGATACGCGATTTTATTATTGAACACGAAATTCAATGTAAAAATGATAAAACTATCCGAGAAAATGTTTTTTTTTTTTTGTATTATCATTACCTAACAGTTCACTGGCAACTGCGTTCGTACACGGTTTTCTCAACGAATCGTTAGCGTCTTTTAATAACTTGTTGCACGCAATAATATTTAAAACAATTTTATTACAGCACTGTACGGACGAGAATTATTTTAAACGTTAGTATAATATGATAATTGCCCTTGAATTTCAATTTCAATTAAAATTAAATCCTGTGTACACTCATCGTGATTGGGCTATATTTAAAATTATGTTCTCCTCTGCCTAAAATCCTGATCTATCCTGTAGTGATATTCTAACTTTTGATAACTTTTTCCTAAAAAAAAAAAAAATAAATAAATAAATAAAAAAGAATAAACGAAATAACGTTATACATTGTGACATTGTGGTAAATATTATTCTAAACTAAAATCGAATATTATATTAAATAACTAAAAAAAAATATCAAATATATAACAATTAATTCCACGCGTATACCATTACTACGAAAAATAGAAATCTTCATGTCACACAAGCAATATTTCACAACAACAATAGCGATAACGATTCCCACCGACGCTCATCGAGAGCACACTGCGTTCCAGCACTAACTTAAATGGGACAATAGTGGCATTCGTTTGATCCGTACATGCCACTTGCATACACGGTGCACGAGGAAAGACAACGTACGCGAACATCATAAAAATATTGCATTTTTTCGGAGAATAATGCACTGTTATGTAGGTGTTGGCTTTATAATGAATTCTAAATCCTTTTAAAATGTTTCAGCAGTTACAGCGGGTATCTTCTGACCCTGTACGATCTGTCTGACGATGTGACTGCTCGTCCGAACACAAAGAGCAGAGAAAATAAATCGTCAATTGTTACTGTTTAACAAACAGGGGATTTCGCCCGGATGTAATAACATTGTTCTTATACCCACGTGCATTACTTCACACCGAAAATTCGTCAGCAATCACCGAATAAAATATGTGAGTATAAAGTTATTTTAGTTCGGTATTGCGAATAACTAATAGTACATGACGTAAGAGACTGTTGTTTAGTTGACGACGATCGCGAGACGAAAACGTTTAATACGCTTACAACGGTGTGCAGTGGCGTAGCAATGAGGGTAATTGAGAAGCGGACGCATTTTAGTTTTTTAGGGGATGGTGGGTACCACTGAGTGGATGGGTAATCATTTACATTCATAATTAAAAACGTTGGCAAATAACACACAAAAAAATATTTTAATATTGGTATAAATGAATGTCAGTATCCAGTCACTAACTGGATATACTTGTTTCTGGTAATTTTTGAGTTTGCCACGTCACTGACGGTGCGGATTTCAAGCAAATCAACGGTTTGGTGATAAAGTCATTTTTACGGTTTATTTCGATTTTTACATGTTGAATCAATTGACGGAAATCATAAGATCGATTACACACACATAAAACTATATTAAACTATATTAAACTATACATAAACTATATGTATGATTTATTTACAACATTAATAATTCTTTGGGGTTACAAAAACATTAAACGCGTTAGCAAACTTATGAGAATATTTATTTTTTATTTCTGCAAACGGCTGATACAAGTTACTTATAACAGCGCAATTAAATTAAATAGTTTCGAAAACCATTAAAACGGATAAAAGGTTATATAGATTTTTATATACTTGATACTCTGAAGAGAGATCATGCATCAAGTCGTATACCAAAATACTATCAAGTAGCCTGTACTATGGATATTGGTCGAGTGTCGAGGTCAAACGGAGTGTGTATTTTCACCAACCCAAACAATGATCATTAAACATCTATATTTCCATGTACTGATAAATATGACTCTTGCATTATAAATAAGTAATTTAATAGTTTACATCACAACTCGAAACACATTAGTCGTTAGTAATTTGATACAGATTTAATTGAATAACTTATATCTTATGTATGTATTAATGATGAATATACCAAAATTTGGTGGCAATCAGTGGCCTTAACTATAGAAATAAAATCCGGTGGCATGATTATGAAAACATGAACTTTTGTAATTCAGACGCGTTTATCTGAGTTATAAATTCTTTGTTTCTTTTTAAAAATATTTAATTTTTAATAGACAACATGAAGGATTGTTAAAATAGTGAAAATACTATTATATGACTTCCACGGATTCATAGTAAAGATATATTATACTCATGCATTTTAACCCATTCTAGTACTGAAATAAAGTTAATATACACAAACAAACAAATGGTCAAAGGATATAACTATACTTTTGAATGACTTAAATATCACCCTTATTCGAAAAAATATTGGAGCTTTAAAACTGCTTATGGCAGTAGATTATCATTTATGAAATATTATAAATACAATTAAATATGTTCACATTTTTAAATTTAAATATTTAAGTTTATACGTTATCTTAAAGTTTGACAATAATACTTCACTTTTATAGTTTGAACTTTTTAAATTATAATAAATCCATTAAATTTTTTTTATTTGATGATAAAAATTGTTACCTGAGTATCAACAATGAAGACGAGAAAAAGCCAAACCACAAACAATACGTCAAGAAAACCGGCACAGGGTTAAAAAGAGTAAAATTAATGAAATATCTTAATCAAGTTCATATTTTTTTGAGTAAATCATTTCAAATGCGTTTAGTTAACAACATTATTGTGATTAAGATAAGGGTTACTTTTTTAGTCAAGAATTTATGTTTTATAAAATTGTTTATTATACCACTTATTTGATGTATTTCCAAATAAAGTATGTATTCGTGTTCAAGTACTGTGTTTGTTAAAAAATCGATTAAATTATTATCAATTTGTTAAGCGAGCAATATGTTACTGTTTATCAATCGTTATTTTCCTTTCAAATAACAGCTCATAAAAATAGGATTTTACGTTTTATTCTTTCAATGACATTTTTGTAATAGTAATTTATAAATATAATTAAAAGAACTCGAAAAACATTTAATTCAAAACCCAGTAAAAACAATTAAGTAAAATGTTATTTAGTTGAAACGCTCAACACTAATATTTTACGTTTCGTTAGTAAAACATAACTAAATATAACATTTTTGTTCAAGGACGATTTTTAATATATATCTATCCACAATACATTATTTTGTTGATATTTTTTCTTTAAACTCGAAAAGTACTAGACAAAATGTCACCCTAACTCATAGGATATATTATATATGGAAAACGTATAATATATTTTATCCGTAATTAAGCTTGAAACTGTATAGTAAAAACGACGAGAATGCTAATTATTATTTTTATTTTACTTTTAATCTCAATAGAAAATATCTTTTGGAAAAACATTTTTGGTGGTAAGTTTTAAAATATAAAACTATAAAATGGTTCCAAAAGTTGAACGGTAAATTAATCGTTAACTTTGTCTTGTTACTTAGATTCGAATTTATTAACATTTTGACTATTCTCGAATTATTTTAAATAATTCAAAATACATGTTGACATTAGTGCAAGTCAAAAGAAACAATTCTTAGCATCCAGTAAAGAGTACTCTAAATTAATTCCTTTGCAATTGAAATAATTATAATATTATATTCATTATCCAAGTAATAATTGTTATTTAAATAGTTCAAAATGATTTTTTTTTTAAATTTAACATTTATAAAGAAATGCATGAATGACTTATGTTATCAAAATATTAAATTTTAAAAAAATTCAGTATGTTTATTTTGTTAGCAAATGAAGGGTAAATTGATAAAAACAGTATTTTATAAAACAACCACTTTTGAGTTTCATAAATTGAGAACTCAAAAGTGGTTATATTTGATATTATCAAGTGGTTTTTAATAAATATTCTTTTGCATATGGATGATGTAAACTCATATTTTCATATTTAATAGATTTGAATTCTACAATAATGAATACTAAATTTGAAATCTTCCTAATATTATATTCGTCAATGAAAAAAAATATTTAATTTAATGATTCTGTGTTATTATAATTATTATAATTTGATTATTCCATGGTAAAAATATACTGGTGTACTAGCTGGTACTAGCTGTTTAAATTCTATAATCAATTGAGAATTGTATTATTAAAATATGAGAAAAACTTAATGTGTTCAGTACTAATATATACTTTATGAATATAACGTTATCATAATCATGATTTGGATATAAAAAATACTTTGAACGTACATTTTTTGTCGTCAGTATTTAAGAATTTAAAATAATTTCATAAAAGTACTTAGTCTACGCGTGGTCTTCTACATAAGATTATTAAATGCAATTCGTATTAATTATAACGGTTTTTAAAATAATATACGAATACGCTGTGCAGCTATAGTGCTACATTAAATTACTAAAACAGTGGCTTAGGCTTTTAATTATCTCTGTTTATAATTAAATATAAGAATTAAGCCTGATTCACACTCACAAGACACGACACGACACAACACAACAAAATATTCTATTGGTATAATTGAATAAGGTAATTCACACTGATCCAACAAGCTCCGTAACGACACAAGACGATACGACAAAAACAATCTTTGCTCGAATATTTTGTCCGTCTTTCGGAGCCTGTCAAAATTGATTTAATTAAAATATACATATTATTATGTTTTCATGCCCTCAAATTAATTTATAAATTACATTTGTAAACGAAAATGCTTGCAATGATTACAACAAGTCTAATTATTAAGCTGCTTACACACTAGGCGAACTATTCTAAAACCCGTTCCGGTAAACGATTTATTTGAAACTTTATAATATAGCATATTTTATTTTAAAAACATAATTATTCGTAATCTAACACGCGTAAGTTTAAAATTTATTCTCCGTAGCTGGATTTATTTTCTTTTACTTTAAGTTATCGACTGTACATTAATATAATGACATGTAAATACATTTAAAAATAATGTACCCATAATATGTACGTATACAAGCTAAATTATATAGGTATTTTATAATATACATTTTAGTTACGCATATTACACATTTGAATATTGCAATAATTATAAACGTTCCAAACACGTATCCCATAATTAAGTACCGTAAATACTTACTTAATTTTATATATTTTAAAAAATTAATAAGCGAAAATTATAATATTCAATAAAACGTGATTTTACTATGAAAATATGGATTAAATCAGAAGTGTAAATTACTGATTATTTACATTAATTTTTTTTTTTCTTAAAAGCTTTAAGATTGTTAAAAATCTTTTTGATTATAAGATAGGGCATCATTAACAAAACAATCGAAGTAGGTATCATATTTGAACGCAGAAGTAAAAATAAAAAATTCACACTGACTAGTCGCTTGATTATTAAAATATCGATCGGAACGATTACTATGTATTTTGCTACACCGCTTTATCGAAGACGTTTATCTGCAACTGCGATAAATTCAATAGTTCAATTCAAGCAGCATAAAAAATTTCAATGTGTTTAAAAAAAAAAGACCGATAAAAAAAAATAATAGTATTAGATGTAGTAAGCGGATAAGTATTCATTTGTGTACGTGTTGCGTGTATATTATTATTATGTATTAGAATCGTTTCACATTATACACCCGTTTGGTATTTATTACTACAATATTATAATTTAAATGTATCATTGCACGCAAAACAACAAGATGGTAATAAAATATTTCTTTTGCTCCGTACACTACATATCGTTATTATGGATTCAAAGTTTTGCCAAAAATTAATTTACCTCATGCGTCCGCAATAGATTTTTATAAATTATTTGAACACTAATGTTTTATATTGCAGTTAAACAATTTGCATGAATTTACAATCGGTCATTCATATATTTTTATGAAATGTTTTAAATTTTGTCATTGTCATTATCAATCGTGATCGGTGTTCGCATAAATGTAGATTTTTTTTCCCACGAATCGAATCGAATTGAACAACTATTGCTGATATTATTACGGTAACGTCAAAATATTGCCATGCGCCCGTTAATAAACCTATGCCTCATTGTATCGGTATACATTATTCCAAAACTACGTGTCGATCTGTATGAGCTCTTACCTTGGTATATTATTATACGAACAGTGGTCTATTTCGATCCGACGGTGCACCGCAGTCCAGGAGAAGCGTTAGCGTCAACATGTGTCCGTCCTGATACTGAAGAGCACTTAAAAAGCTTAGGCGCCGGCAAACCGTAGCGTACCCCAAAAAACCGTTCCACTCCCACTCGTGCCGTAGAAACGCTCTACGCCGGTCCCGTCGCGAGTAGAACGACGAATCGAATTGATACGTCGAGAAATACACGATGAGAAGTTTTTAATTAATTTTTTCCGCGACATAAGCTTTAAAAAATAACGGTACGCCCGTGATCCAACATCGATACCTCGAAGTTGATCCGAATTTTTCCAATGATGTATATTTATACATCTGAAAACCGAAAAAAATCCCGGAGTACGTTTTGTCAAATTTGCGTCTTGTGAATTTGCGAAAAAAAAATAAGAATAATAATAAAAATAAATCGAAAAATATTTATTTTTGATATCCCGTCCGTTTCCCGTAGCATCATCCTGTACGAAACGAAACACAAACTATAATAATTATCGCACAGTCACGAGTCGTGACGGAAAACTTATAACAATGGCCTTCCGAATTGGGAATTGTAAACAATCGGAAATCTAAAGAGATTTGTATTCCATCGTACTATTCACTGATACTTATTATCTAGCGTAGACGGGAATAAAAGAAGATTCTCGGCCGTTTCGGGACAGTCCAAATATTTTGGTAGCCCTATCAAATTGCGGTCGTATTATTTTCCTATGGCAATTCAATAACATATATTTTATGCCGACAAGTGTCTGGTAAACAATGTTAACCCTTCGTTTTTTCCGAATATTTATTCACGGTTTCGGTTTCGCTTTGGTCACTATATTCAGTGCAATCTACGTGATATATATTGTAGTAATGGTTTCGCATTAAAAATTATACTTTAATACTTTAAGCACGAAATAAGATATAATTGTATTATATTTATAATTCATACAATTATTAATTATATTTTATTACATTTTTAACGTATATCAATTCGAAAAAAAATCCTCATTACTGTATATACGTTACTAATTTGACATGCAAACTGTTCGGTTATGCTTAAAACGAATTACTTGTGTAACACGTACAGTCCGTATCGTTACCATGTTTTAAATTCGTAGAAGTCGTAGATCGGAAACTATATATTTACGTATATATTTCGTTTGGATTCGTTTTTTTTTTTTTTCATAATTTTTCAA
The DNA here is from genome assembly GCA_034509805.1 of Sipha maydis. Taxonomy (NCBI): domain Eukaryota; kingdom Metazoa; phylum Arthropoda; class Insecta; order Hemiptera; family Aphididae; genus Sipha; species Sipha maydis. The sequence continues at coordinate 81,853 of JASXSY010001845.1, read as the reverse complement.
AAGCCGACCGCGGATACCGAACGGCAGTGGTACGGAAACAAACGTTTCCTGCCAGTTGCCGTATACCCTACCGCCGCAACGGTGACAAAAACTGTAGGATTGACGACGGCGCGATACTTGACTTCGATCGCAACTGAACAGAATGGTACCACGAAAAAGCGCAATAGAATATTGACGACACGCGTGCGATCGGCAGGAAAACCGGAAGTCTTGCGAGTCCTGCTGGAAGGAGCAACGATGGATGCAAGAGAAACGCGGATGAGCGAAAAACGGCCGAAACGGATGTCGTGTAACGGTTGCACTGTGGAGAGCATGCGATGCAGTCCGGCAACGATCGCGATGATAACAAAAACGCAGCGATCGATCGGGCAGCACGTTTTAACGTCACGGATCACGGATTTCGAGGTTTGAAAATCACGAGCATGGTCGCGTTCACATTTACATCCTCGGACCGTTTTGGTGATGTTCTCTCGTCCATCGAAGACAATCTATCGCGTCGAATGAATCGTCCCTGTACGCGTGCGTGCGCTGGTTTGCGTCTCTAAACAGGTTCAGGGATGTGACTCCGGCGAAACATAAATTACAAAAAATACACTCTGCATCGTAATGAAAAGTTATGGACGAAAAAAAAAAAATAAATACTTTTCCACAGTACGTCCCTGCACACACTTGAAGATGTTTGTTCGATTTATACACGTTTACAAGTTATTTGAGGTTTTCAATGCATTGCGTTCAACGAGACCAGCGCTCGAGAAAAACACGTCAATCGTATTGTTTAAATCGAAACGAAAAACATATAACATAACAGTATTACATTCAATACAACTTGCAACTCGGAAGGAAATGAAATATATCTTATTTGTACTCGTAGTGTATGTGTATGTGTGTGTGAGTGTACGTCAAAAATTTATACAAGAAAATATGGGTTAACTTTTTTTCAAGTATATGATATTACACGTACACACCAGCCCCACCCAGTTAGAAATTTACTAAAAAAAGTATGCAAATAATTAGTACTTAATTAGTATGAATTTGTATGACCCTTCGCGAAATTTGTATGACATTGGTTTATAAAATATTTCATTTTTTATGAGGGCGGGGTTGGTGTGATGTCATTTCAGCCCCACCCACAAGGATTTTGATAGAATTTGGATATCCAACTATTACAATATTTAGTATCCAATTAATAATGATTTTGTACGACCGTCCCTGAAATCAAACTTCTAATCCCTTTTTCGAGAATTCGGTTTTTGCGAATACGGCGTCACCCCAGCCCCGCCCGCATTTCAATTATTTAAATATCTGCAAATATTCTTTCGTCAATATTTAGTATCCAATTTGTACGAATTTGTACGACCAAGTTTTCTATTACCTGTGTCAACATTGAAATATCATCAAAGATAAATTAATTAATTTTTATATGTAAATAAAATTAGATTAATTATAATAAAAAATAAGCAGGTACCTTAATAAATTAGTATTGCACTTAAATAAGAAATTTGGTAAATTATACGCTAAACATGTAAAAAAAAAAGTCAATTTTACAAACAATTTTGGGGAAGGCAATTGTTTGGGCGGTAAGCGCTCATTAACATTTTTAATATCTTATTATTATTATTATTATTATTATTATTATATTTTTCTAATTATTTTCCTTAATTTTATTAAATCAAAAAGTTGATCATTATTTTTCATCTCTGGATTTGAAATTATTTGATTGGGTAAGGAATCAATTTAATCCTAGTTTAGAAACTAAACATCTTTCATTAAAAGAGGAAAAAGAACTTGCAGAATTAAAAAACGATCGCGCTCTTTAATTGAAATTTAATAAGCTCGAGCTAGGCCAATTTTGGATTAACACAAAAAAAGAATATCTGAGCTTAACAAAATTGGCTGTATCCGTGTTATTACCATTTTCAACATCATATTTGGCGAGGTAGCTTTTTCTACTTTGAATGAAATTAAAAGCAAAAAAGAGAAAGATTAATTAATGTCGAAGAGGAGTTAAGAGTCGCCTTATCGAAGATTTCACCACGTATTGATACATTATGTAAGAAATATCAGTCATAAATTTCTCATTAAAATGCTATTTTATGTTATATTTTTCATTGTTATTTTTAAGTTTATATATTATTAACTAATTATAAATATTTAATACTACCTATTATTCTTATTTTTTTTTATTATGTGTCCCAGAGTATGAAATATTTTCATAGTGTGTTACCACAATAAAAAGGTTGAGAAACACTGCTTTTGAAGGCACCTCACTTTGAGGATTATTCCAAACAGACAATTTTAGGAATTCGCGAACGATATTACAAATTCATACAAATTGGATACTAAATATTAACGAAAGAATATTTGCAGATATTTAAAAAATTGAAGTGTGGGCGGGGCCGGGGTGACGCCATATTCGCAAAAACCGAATTTTCGAAAAAGGGATTAGAAGTTTGATTTCGGGGACGGTCGTACAAATTCATACTAATTGGATACTAAATATCGGCATAGTTGGATATCCAAATTCTATCAAAATCCTTGTGGGCGGGGCTGAAATGACATCACACCAACCCCGCCCTCATAAAAAATGAAATATTTCATAAACCATTGTCATACAAATTTCGCGAAGGGTCATACAAATTCATACTAATTAAGTACTAATTATTTGCATACTTTTTTTAGTAAATTTCTAACTGGGCGGGGCTGGTGTGATGTACGTTGATATTACTCGTCTCCACATCCTGTAAATCACGGTGACCAACCGCGGAATGGGAACGCGTACACATAATTGATGGAGCAGTCGACGACTTCATATGATGTTGTTGTTTTTTTATTTTTATTATTATTCCAATAAACGAGACCAAGATTCTTGTCGCACCTTTTACATTCGTAATGTAAGCTGTATGTGCGTACAATCAAAATATGCATAGTTTACGACTATGATAACAAATCGAAAAGAACGAAAACCGCGATGTGGTCACATAATATACGCGTACAACATACTACTGCAGATGTTATACATTAGATCTGTATTATATAGATTTACATCAAACTGTAAATGATATTACGTGTATGATATTAAACGTCATCCCCGGCAGCTTTGGTGAACATCAAGTCCGCTCGTAACGGTAAACCGTTGTAAACACTAATTTTTCAATTTATGAAACATGCGTGTTGCCTACTACTCGTATATCGTTCCGTAAATGCGATGTATCCGGTGATCATACAGGTATTTTAAAACGATATGTAAAACGTAATTTTTTCAGAAAAACCCACGTTCAAATATTTCACCTACTTCATGATGATGATGTTGATGACCCATATGGTTTGTGGATCTTTTATTACCTACCACGAAAAGGTCTGATAGAACACTTAAAATAAAATATAAATAGGCAACAAATGGGAAAAAAATAAAACTGTCCGCACACGGTTTGAAAATATACACTAGTATAATTTTTTAACACGATGTGTGCTTCGAAACCATGAGATGGATAAACACTTCAGTTTAAATTCTCAAAACGCTATCAAAGGTTTGCATTTTGTAGACAAAATGAATCTTACACTTGCGCCATTATATGAATGTACACACTAAACTAATTATATATTCTTTGGCGAATGTTTGAAGATTTTACCTTTTTGAATCAAATATATTGTGATGTCCTTAAAACGTCTTTATCGTAAGCATTTAGTTCAAAGTTATGTAATAATGATAGTTGGTTAATAGATTTCTCTTTTCAGCTATTTCGGCTGGGACTAAAATGTAAACCATCACGATTATTAAAGAATACCATAATTAATTGTATCATCTCAAAACGTTGTTATCATGAGTTGTAACAAACGATTTGAATAATATTTATTTTCATATATGATATTTTTATTTTGATTGCCAATAAAAATCTATTTTGCCTATCTAGTTAAATCCGTATACGAATATTGTTTAATGTTTCAAAAAATATCTAAAAAAAAAAAAAACATGAATCCACTTCTTTTGTATTTTACAGTTAATTTTTTTCACTCCATTAATTTGTTTTATGGATTTGAGTAATATTATTGTTTCTAAAAAAAGAGTCAAGTCCGTGGGCTTTAAAATGTAGTAAATGATTACAGTATTTTCATTTTGAAATAAGTTCTAAAAGTAATACATATATCATACCTTATTATGCTAGTGAAAGTTATTTAGTAAGTTGTACAATGCTCGCTACATAAATGTGTTGGTATAAACCAGATTTTTAAATTCTCTAAAAGTTTCACAATCTTGTCTTGGATTAGTCCTTTCATCCGTAAACCATTTTTGTAATATAATTCTTGAATAAAACATTTTTAAAAATGTCTTTGTATAAAATCTTATGTTATAGATTCCGAGCAAAAAATGCATTATTGGTCTCATATAAATAACTTTTTTCTTAACTATAAAATAGTCTAATTTGTTACCCTAAATATTATCGAAAAGTTTCTATGCATCACGTTTAATCAATATACCTAAAATACTTTGTGAAAACAACGAAAAACTTTTCTTATGAAAAAAAAGCATCCGAATTTACAGTTAAGTAGATATACCGTATACACCCATATTGTTCAACTCAAAGTGCAAAAACTAATCAACAAAAAATGCTTTTTAATAATAATTACCAATTAGTTACTACTGTATTTATTGCGGTTATGAGACATATGGTTTTATTAACTTATGCTACGATACTAATACACTCGGGATTGATATTATGCTATATTTGAATCATCCGTTAAAGAAAAGATTTCCTTTAAAATCATTTTCAAATGTTAAAATAAAATATAATGTAAAAGTATAACAATGTTTTAAATTTATAAATTATTTCGATCATGTTCACTTGCCATGACGTGACCATTTATCATTGATAATAATTATCAAAAAAAAAATTATTTTCTATTTTTATTTTTAAGTCATAATTCAATACCGAGGGATTCAAGTTTAATTCATTTTCCATAGTATTATCACGTAATTCCGTTTTTCGGAAATTTTTAAAAAATATAATAACAGCATATAAAATATCAACACACGAATATAGGAATTATTTATATAATTCTACGCATCGAACGTTCAAAACAACAATTACTTTAAAGCGTATAACACATTCAAGATTATTTTCACGGATGAAAAATACAATTTTTAATATTTCACATTTCTGTTGTGTATAGATATTTCCAACCACCGAAACTATTTGAGCACAGCGAATGGAGCATAAATCATTCTTTACCTCCGATATAATTAATCTCTAACGTTACCGCAAAATGTATGTTATAAAACAATATAAATGTAAGGCTTTTATCTTATGTAATATTTATGTTCACTTACTTATCTTATAAGAAACAATAGCTCACAAACTCTGGAAATATAACTAACATAAAAAAATAATGATTTTAATTTTTAACGCTCAATATTATGTCCGAAACGTTACACGTAATTGCAGTATGTCAGATATTTATCAAATCGGTGAGGAGTTTATAGTGTATTACAACATTATAATAGGCGATAAAAATAATAATAGTAACAATAGTACTAATATGTAAGTGTGTGATTGAATTTGAAAATATGAACACCAACGTGCATAGCTTGCTCAAATAAATTCCGAAATTTAAAACGCTCGCAGCATGGTAAAATTTATTATTTTATACATATCGAACACACTTATTATTCGACCTCGAAAATAAAAAGTTATACAAATTCGCTCTAAACTTTGCATTGAAGTGAACGTTTAAAATATTACCAATAAATTATGAGCAGATTATATCCAATACGATTTATGGAAACATTAATCTTTAAAACCTTACCCAACAAGAATTATTACACGTTATGATAATAATTGCTGAATACTTAAAAACGAAAAATTACACTAGCGGGTGATTTTTTTTTTTTTTACCATATTACTAGATAAAAATGTTGAACATATCTTGTGAAAACTATTATTGACTGATATACCTAGATTCAAAATTATTTTTCAAATACAACAATACACAATAACTCTTCTTTTATATTTTTTTTCTAAAAAGAAAAATAATACAATTATTGACTGAACACGAAATTAATGATGGTGGGCGAATGTATCACCCAGTTTTTTGTATAGACAGTATATATTTTTCATACGATTTGAAAATACTTTTTTGCGAAATAATCGAGTAATCTAAACTATTTTCTGGTCTTAAGGTCTAAAAAGCCGAGCATTGTACAAATATATTCAATTTTTTTTTTTAAATTAATCAGTATTATGTGATTAGACATTTAATTTATCATTTAGTGCATAAACATCGGAAATGGAATGTACATGAAAAATTAAAAAATAATATGATTATAAATAAAAATTTATTAGCACTGGTTCATTAGCAGTCGTGTTTGTTGTGTGGTGAGGGCAAAATGGTGGATAATATTGTTTGTAATCAATTGAACTTTCAATTTTATTAATTATCTATGGAATTTAACCAGTTGAAATTTAATAAATGAAAAATAATAAATGCTTTTAGTTTAATTGTTAAAGCGAATGCATACATTTGAAAATAAGTTTTGGTAAATGGATACACAATCTTCTTTTTTACCCATCAAATACGGTGATCGTGAAATGATTTATTTATTCAAAGTCTTTTTTTAATTTTTTTGTATTAATTTGAATTTAATTTTCGTATACCAATTAAATTTCACATATTTTACACGGATAATGTAATATTTTTAGTCGCTATCTGCCGGAAACGAATTCGTTATGAACATAAGTGGCTCTATCTTTTCGTGTAGAGAGTTCCGTAGCACTTGACTACAACAGTCACTAGACGGTGGGGCTTGTACATAACAAATAATTTAAATGTACGTCATAATAATGTAGTTATGACTTTATTTTGTAACATTATTATAACAACTAGAATTCTTTATACCAAATTATTATTATTTATTTCTAATGCATAAAACACTCATTTAAATTAATTCTCATGAGGTTAGTTAAGACAGTACCAAGAATAATTTAACAGTGAAAAATAATAAAGGGTTTCCTTGAAATAATACAATATCAAATACTTGTTGTTTTATAGTGACTTTGTGTTGATGTTATGATAAGAGGGGAGACCATACGGATCAAGCTCGTGTTTATTTTTGATCGGGAACGCATATTGTAAAATATCTACTTTTTTGTGTACTTAAAAAAAAATTTTAAAGTTGGACATAAAAATTGTTGCATACAAAAAACTATTATGATTATTATATTTTTTACTAAGGAAAAATCGATTGATCTAAAAAATGGGCTTAATTATTTCATCTTGGAGAGAGATAAATTATTTTTGGTTTTACTATTTTTCTAAAGTTCAATATTTTCAGGTGTTGGGTTATGTCGAACAAACAAAAAATTGTGCACAGCAATTGCAACCATATTTTATTATTGATAATTAAAAAAAATCTTCAACGTGGCACTGAATAAGTTCTTGGTCTTGAAAAGTGTTACACGAAAAATTCATATTAAACGAACTGACGAATAATTATTACTATCCTGAGTCTGAGAATAGGGTGTACCACGTTTTATTTATTGGGCTAAGGCACTGAATATAAACCATTTATTATTTCTCAATTTACTTATACTTGCACTTACCATTTTTTTACAAATATTATAACGAACTATTTATACTACACAGTTTATACGATTATCACGTTTGTTAAATTTTTTTTCATGATACAAGTACATTTACAGTTGCAAACCAAAAGTCACGTGAATCGATATGTACGTAATTGACAGACGGTTAAATGTAAATTTAATCAATAACCTCAAATAGTTTTGAATTATTAATGGCTTAATGGCTTATACTCGTACACGTTTAAGCCCCTTATTAGAGTCATCAGACTGGACACCGACTTTTACTCAACTTACCATATTCCTGAGAATATAACTTAATTTAGTAACTTCTTGAAGATAACTCATTAAGAGTTTTTAACAAATCCACGTAGACTAGCTGCAAAGAAATTTACAAGATTATCGAAACAAACTATTAAGGTGTGATTCCTATTACGCGGAATGAACCGTTAGAGTGCTTTTCGTGTCCAATTAAACGTTGACAATCCATGTTCAATAATATCAACTATGGTCGCATCGGAAAACAGTTGTGTCGGAAGATCTGCTATAATTACCTATTCCTTGAGAATATATCGCTTATTTGCTACAATATTTATCTAACACAAAATTGTAATTTATAAGTTATTTGCAAATTTTGCAATATGGGGGTTTTCCTATACTAGTAAGACGACATAAGTGAGCATACAAAATTAACCACCAGATGACAATTGTTGCATTGCATTATCATTAGTTAGCCACATAGTTAATTGCCACATTGTAAATTTAATTTTCAAATTCGGTTTCTGTAAAATTATGTTTTCGTGTTATGCCGTTGTTATAGCAAATAAGCGATATGAAAGTAATACGATAATAATATTATTAAATATTATTAAATAAGTTAGTATCGGTTTGACTGCTCCTCACATTAAGAGTTCATGTTCAAGTTCAACACACCGGAAAATTCGGCTTCCAGTATATTATTCGTGTGTGAAACACAGGTTTGGTTTGATCAAAATATGTTTGACTGTATACTATTCATGGTATGTATATTTATAAAAGATAAAAAATTGTGGTTATTCAGAAAATTCGGTTAGAAATGTGTACAAAAATACAAAAATATTCGGTACACTGTATCAACAAATTACAGTTAAAAATACAGACGTAACGTAACTATAATTTAAGACTGGAAAAGTTTTCGTACAATTTAGATGCTATATGTATAAATCAATACTACCATAATCTGATCGTACGAAAAATCGTAGAAGGAAAGATTCAGAACAGAAAATTAGATGTGTATTTGGATTCTAAAAAAGCTGAATATGATAAACATTTTCGAGCCGACAACTGTGGTAGATTTATCAACTTTAAGTTGCAGCTAAACAATATTTATTTAGCTAATAAAACCGTGACCTTTATTGTTATATATTCACATCCATCGTATTACATACGATGTTTGTATAAATATACGTAAAACAAAGTCGGGTTTGTTAAATCATTTATAACTCAAGATCGGCTGAATCGATTTTGATGACCTCCAATTTGTTGGATTTTTCTCCGTCCCGAATAGCAGAGTAACTATTAAAATATATCGGAAATATTTACGAAAAAAAGAAAATTAAACAAAATATTAATCTAGAAAATTATTAATTGAATTTCCTCCGAATTTTTGCAATTTTTTCTCATCAACAAAATATTCCCAGACACCATTGTTTACTACAAAAATAACAAATGTTTGAGTGAGTAAGCGATTTTAATGACTAAGAATAAAGATGTGGTTAACTTAAACTTAGTAAAATATTCCCAGACACCATTGTTTACTACATAAATGACAAATGTTTGAGTGAGTAAGCGATTTTAATGACTAAGAATAAAGATGACTTTATTATCGAAGAAGTTAACTTAAACTTAGTAATACAGAATCAAATCGTTGGTACTCGTTGGCATTTATTTAAATCTATTGATTGTGTAATAAGCGAAGATGAAACTACCAACCATTCAATTACATTTTTAAACTTTATGAATGTGCGAGGCGGCTTACTACCACGCAGTTTACTACTAATGGTGGGCTCGATAATCATTATGCTTCGAAATCTAAACAAATCAAAACTTTGTAATGTAATACATATGGTGATAATAAAATTTATGATCAATGTGATCCACGAGACGACAAAGGGAAATTTACAGGTGAGGAAGTTATTCCAAGGATTCCGATAATCCCAACCGATATGCCCTTTGAGTTTAAACGAATTCAATTTCCGATTCGTCTTGCATTTACCATAACAATCAACAAATCACAACGACAATCTTGAAACTTTGATTTCATTGTTTTAGTTTCGTGAACATTTTTATATAGTCATGTAATTTTTATATTTACTTTTTATTCTTTCTTTTTGGTCCAGCTATATGTATTAAATTATCAAAATTACTTTTAACCATGTTTCAAAAAATGTTTCAAATTTATCTGGATCGCTATGTAATTCATTTGTAACAATACTAGTTCATATATCAGATACATTTTTTGGATGTATTTGATAACGACGATCTTTTGAAATATATTTTTGACATACCCACTATCAAAAGAAAATCACGTCATCCTTGTCAGACAAAATTTCGAACACTGATCAATTTTTAATTATTCTATAACTACATAGTTTCATTGCATAAGTTTTTTTAATATAGAGATAAACGCGAAATTAGTTTTTGAAACCGATTGCACAAAAAAAGTTTCATGTTACACATTCCTCTGGTGTCCGAACCTTTATGATTCCGTGGCAAGGGAAACAATGATGTAAGTCATCATCGTCGGTCGACCGGACGTCGTTACCAAGTGTGGTTTCCTAGTGTTCGTCACAGAGTTCGGACGTCGAACAGGACAGCGTCACGCTATCGAAACATGTGCGACGGTTGGCAAGAGATCGAAAAAAATCGTCCTTTACAATCTCCAAAGCGTTTCGTCGATCGCAGGCTTTTGCCCAGTCGAACACACACCCTCCGGATGGGTCTACGAAGGTTTTTGGCAAGCGCAGAACCGTAACACCGAAACAAAACAAAAAACCTGTGTGACCCAACATGAATGTAAATCGCCTCGTTGACCTTATCCATACGAACGATGAAAACAATCGCGTACGTTATCATAACACGTGCACCGCAATTACTACAACGATAATCATGCCCCCGCGTCCGGGTATACAGCTGGTGGAGTGGTTCCGGTCGTAGCGACCGCGGACTGTTCAGTTGCTCACCGACGGTACGGCTCAAAGTGTTGTTACGCGTATGCTTCGGAAAACAAACGTGAAACGCAAAGTACGAACCGTTGGCCCGTTCACGGTGACCCGTGTAAAAAGCTCAACAGACAAACAGAAAACGAACCGTTACACAGACGGACCGCGGTAACCGTTCGGAACCGGACGCGGAGCCGCGACCGTTTAACAGTTAAACGTTAAAACGATTTTTACCGCCCCGGCGTTACCGCTTACGCGGTCGCCGTGCACGGGTGCCTAAGAGAGCGGTGTTGATCGGTTACCACGTCGTCGGCGGAAATCGTGCAGACGCGGATTCCGGCAACGAGTGCACCCGCGGTAGACGACGTAACGACAACGCGGTGTTGTTTTCGAACAACGCGTGCACGCGCACACGACACACGAATTAACGTGCATTTGAACAAATACGACCAGTCATCGTAAACGAGCTCCACCACCACCATCACCATACACCGATACGAGCGCACGATGAACGAGTACACATTTTGTATGTTTTTATAACGCGCGTGCTTGTATGTATTCAACACGTAAGTATGTTTTTTATTTTAATTTTTTTTTTTTTTTTAACGGACGACACATGTAATAAACGTCGTGTACATGCTGGTACCCGGCGGATAATAACAATCGTTGTCAGCGTCGTCTCCGCACCCATGCACCCGCGTATCGATGATGCACGTTTTGCAATAACCTATTACGGACATTATTTTTACAGCGTAGGACAATAACATACGCGCGACCGACACTTCCTAGACTCTTCGGCGTACCGTGAACGGGAATGACGTGCTCAGCTCCACGGTCGTGATACTCTCGACCTACCGATGACGGTGACCCGATACTTTTCTGTGGACTCGGTCGTCCGACCGGTACAGCCCGCACCATTGGCCGTGGTATCGACCGCCCTCGACGACGACGATGATGACGATGACAACGGAAACAACGGCGACGTAATGGTCACGGTGTACGCCCGAGACAGGAGCCACCCGATTGTCACCACAGTGGCCACTCCGATAACTACCACCTCTATATCTTGTATTCCACAGCCCCAACCAGTCCAACTTACCACCACTGACCAGGTTGATCAACAACCTGGTGACGTTTTCCGACCGGTAAGTCAATTTTATCTCCTTTCGGCTCGGTAATAACGGAATTTATGTACTTCTTATTATTGTTTTGTGACCTTAAAACAACTTCTCTGAACATCTGAAAGGACCGGATTTCTGATTTTTAAATTTGAAAGAGATTTTTGGATTTTCAAATTTGAATTTTGTATTTTTGTATAAATTTCTGTTCTAATAGTCGAACTTACATTTTCTTTTAGTTTTGATGTTTTGTGACCGTATTAGATAAATTTGTTGTTGTGAGTAGTTTTTCAATCTCTAATATTAATATCTCTAGTATTAATTTATGATCTGACTTTAAACTTATTAAATTATTTAGAATTCCAAATTCGGATTTAGATTTCAGATACCGAAAATCTGTATTTTCATAATTTGGCACATCCAGATTTTTCTTATCACTACTTTTATTCCTAAATTTTAATGGTCATTAACTCATGGTTTTTTCATTAAAATATAAAAACCTATATTATGGTGATGTTTACCATTTAATACCGTAGTTAGATAGGAAAGCGCTCCGGTAGAGTAAATAAATGTACATGTCATATTGTTCTTTCGAATGTGAATATCTACTATGAAACGATAAACGAAAATAATTAATGGATTATAAATAATTAGAAAAAGTAAAAAGAATTTCCAATTTAATAGTATAAAAAACATATTGCATATAGAATCTACTTCAATAGTGTTCGTAATTAAAATTACCACATTTAATTTATTAACATTTTCAATTATTTTAAGGACATATAATCTTAGAATTGTCCTAAGATTCCAAAATTCTCTATATTCTAAAGGCTCCAGATCACTGTCTCTCTATAATAGCTACGCTACCAATACCATAATAAATCTAATAAAACTGTATTTGTATAAACTAATCGTTTGATTTACGATGTAATAAAATATGTATTTTGTATTTTTCAACAAAACGGTAATTGTAACAAAAAAGTAAGTAAATGGAAGTATCATATTTATTTATTTACTTTAAATATGGGTGTGCTCAATTATATTGTATTACATATATTATATGTGTTACATGTATTATATTATACATAATAATTAAAAAGGAAAATTACAAATATTTAAGATTAAACAGACAAAAATAGTTTAACACTACGTCTTGTAATACATAATAATTGAAGAAAAAATTTCAATTATTTAAAATTAAATAGATAAAATAATTTACTTTAAGTATCAAGGAATAGTGAGTATTCATTGGCCTGTTTCATCATACGGACAATTTGTTAATTAATTACAGCGGCTAAAAGGAATAAAAAAAAAGAAAGAATAAATGGAACAGAAAGTTGGAACTCTAAAATTAGCTTTATACAGGAAGACAGGGGTATCAAATTCACCATTTATAAAATTAGAAAGAAACTTTAACCTCTATCACGTCTATGTTCCAAGTATACGATGTAGTTGTGTAATCTTATTGGTCCATTCTACTTGTATTCCACTATACCCACGATAGTTGAACGTATCCAACATTTTATCAGCATGATAAAACGTGATGCTTGATCAGTGACCCGATGTAAATGATTAATTGTAAATACGAATTATTTATATTAAATGTTCATTTAATTATTATAGATAATATCTATCATATGTCAACATGTTATATTAATTATACACACCTTACAATCTACATGGGACACGGTGAATGTTGCATAGTAGTATCTTTACGACTGATTGTATATCGCATATGTGTATTTGTGTATTTATGTACACAAAGATTTAAATGTGTGATTCTTCAATTCTACGGCGGTTTCAATTTTCCTTCTAGTTCGTGAGTTTATAATATTAGATTTGTCATTTATCATACCAAATTAAGCGTTCATTTAAGTCATATTTTGCTTTCTCAATTTATTTCAATGAAATTCATGCGCACATTTAGAAATTAATAGCAAATATTTGTAGGCTCATGTATTTTTCTTTTTAGTTTTTGTAGAGGAATTTGAATATTGTGGAAATGTTTCTTACAATTAACAATAATTTCATAGTCTAATTTGCATGTTAAACATATTAAAAACTAAGGAGGTTAATTTTTGAACCAACTACATATTTAATATAATATAAAATAAAAATAAACGATTTACATGATATAATAATTTGAAATAAATGGTTTCAATTCGTAATTATATTCACAACAAATGTAATTGCTACTACAAAGTCTTCTCTCTAAAATATGTGTTCCTTCGTTTAAATTTATAGGCGCTGGCATACACCTGTAGGCAATGACAATTACAATAATAGATTACCTATATGAAATTAAAAAAAATCTGTATGCACGCTTTTATGTACACGGCATTTTATTTACATTGCAACAATGGGTTTTCATTAGTGGCTTCCCCCTCGCAATTGTATGCGTTGTATATTTTACTATACTTATCGTGGTATAACTTTATAATATGGTACGATACAAGTATAATACATTATAACTTATATTATAACACATTTCTCGTTTGTGTAGAACTGCAATGTATTACATCGGCGACGTTCGGAATTCATTTCATGAGAGGACCGCACAACAAAAGTTACCTGTCAGGTCTATATGAATTATGCATTCGAAAAAACATCAATAAGAATAATATGATAAAATATCCTCATGTATTTTATGTACCCTAGTATTTGATCCATTTCTGTGCGGGTGTAATGTTAAAATGTACAATGTACGTCGACAAAATGGTGTCATATTATTAAATTCGAAATTCTTATAAATGCATAAGAGATACGATTTTCAACAATTATTATTACGCCGCACAATAAACATGAGAGTACTGTTCTGCGAATCACGAGTTCGTTGTACAACTTTTTCGAATCGCCTCGTCTTAAACCTGAAGAAAATTACAAACTTTTCAAATCCCATGTTATGTAAAATAGTACAATCTATACGTATGTTTCATGCACGTTATCCGGTTATTATTATATTATTCAGACACTACGTTTTCTATTTACGCATGCGTTTAACCGAAATTATCTCGACTTTATTATTAATCATTCCTGTTTGTGTTACTTACTTTTCATAATAAAATCAAATTCTTAAGCGAAAAGCAAGTCAAATATAATTGTATCGATTTTTTTTTTCTGCGTTTACGTGTACGTAAAATATTTACCCGTACATACATAATATATTTATAATATATATATATATATATTATATGTGAGAAATGAAAATATTTACATAGTATAATGAATAAAATATGTGTGATCAGAATTGTTTGCTACTTTGAATATTTCACAGCGTTAATTTCTAAAATATGATCTTTTCGACATGCTTTCAAATATTATTTACTCATCTTCTGGCGCACATTCGTTGAACCAATTATGCTAATACATTTTATAGGTAGTAAAATAATAATTATTTCTAACTAAAATCACTTGATAACATTTACAATAACATTATTATAATTCAGCTTATTAATTTATTCTTATTTAAATGTATGTATAATATATATACATATATGTATATATAATTTAATTATTCAAGAAATACGGGTACTGTTATGATTGGCAATAAGTAAAAAAATTATAAATATTTAATTAATAATAATATTAACTGTAATATTCGAAAAAGTTTGTAATCATAAGTTATACTATCAACATTTTTAAGTGAAATGAATGGTTAATACATTGATCATAAAGATGATTTTAAGAAAATATATTTCTTATTATTTTCATCAGTCATCCTTATTAAGGGTTTGTTATATAATTATGAATATATTTTATTATTTATCAAACATTCTCTTATTGAATTTATTGTTTTACAATTCTCATTCAAATCTTATTACATATTGATTATATGCATAAATAGTATGCGGGCTTAGAGCAAACGAAGGTAAAACAATAATTGAATTATATATTTTATATTGAATTCATATCGATAAATATTAAATAATCACTTCTACACTACGTTTAAAATAATAAAAATTATTTTAATATTTTACTAAACAGCGTCATCAAAAATATTATAATAATTTAATTCTCTTTTGAGTGTACGTAAAAAAGTGTTCACATAACTTTCACATGATAGTATGGTTTGCGTTATTCTTAACAGGAAAAAATCTATTATCAGACAGCGATATTATTTTAATCTCTTATTCTTTTCATCTTTTGATATAATCCCTATTTTCCTTCTACTTTAAAGAAAGATTCACAACATTTACCTTCGGTTTTCAATGTTTTAGAAGGTCCTTAACAAAATTGAACCAATAAAATTCTCAGTACCCAAGTTTTAATTAATGTTTGTATTTTTTAAGTTTGAATCTAAAAGATCTATACTGCGCTTAAAATCTCTAAAATATTATATTTATTTCTTGTAATTTAATTTTCATTAATAACAAAATATACATAAATATAAAAATAACGGTTTTTACATAATTACTAAAATCAAAATTTCATGTTCAAATATTTGTAATATATGTGATGGATATTTTATTAAAAATATGCTTAGGGTTTTAAACTACTAGAAAATATTTTTTTTTGGTAAACGTTGGCTATTGCAAAACGTGATTCTTAAAAAAAAAAATCATGTAGTGAAAAGTTAATTCGAAATATAAAAGTACGCACTTTTATTTCTTAAAAAATAATGAAATAAAATATAACAATAAAATTAATAAAATAAAACAATAAAATGTTACAAGATAAAAAATGAACATTTTATTTTTATTATTTTTGCAATAATCATGAATAATAATATTTTGTATTTTTTGAGTCTAATAACTTTTACTGCAAGATATAAAAAAACTAAATTAAATACAAACTATAATTTTTTTAAATCTGTAGGTAAATTTATTTATAAACAACTTGTTTGTTACTCAGCTACTATTCTTTAATGGGCAGTGGTGCCTTTGGCAAAATTAATATATAATGCATTAATAAATAAATATATTATCATGGTATAGTCAGATTGACTCAAAGAATATGGCAACAAACAAATAATAATATTGGAAATATATATATGGTGTTAGGTTGCCTTGTTAGCGCAACAATAATAAAAGATGATAAAAATACAATTAAACAAAATCGATTAAATTGGTGATGATTGCCTAAATGGCATAATACATAATATGTAATAAATAAAAATAAGTACAATAGATAAATTAATAATAAAACAAAGTAATGTGTCTATGGCGACAATGTAAATTAATATAACAATAATGTGCCTGTCAGCTAGGCCCGTCGACCTTTACACAAAATAAAACAAATATGGTCGACCAATACTCACATGTGACCGAGTCAAATGACAGATTTTTCCTCACACAACCACACCGAGGAATGTGCTTATGAAATAAACTATAAACAAATAATAAAAAATATAAGGCACAGACCTCGCGTGCGAGCGACCACCTAAGTACAGCCATAGATAAAAATACAGCACGAGTTTACAGCCTTGAACAATGACACAATGAATGAAGAAAACCACACTATTCACAAGGTGACCGCTGGTAAAACTAAATCAATGAAAATGAATACGCTGAACAATATCTGATTTTATCGAACGATACTTTACCAAACAACCGATTCACAAACCAAGATGACAATACTCAACAACGTGGTTAGAACAAAAATGACTGCAGACGTACGAAATACTTGAAATAAAAATTGATATGCACACCACGAAGACACGGAGAGAAGAAAAAGACGGTGCCATCGATATTTACCACGTAAGCTATGGCCGTTGTACACCACAATTAAGATAAAATGCCTCAGTGCCATGACACAAAATTAAAAAACACGTGAAATTAATGAAACTTTGTGGCACTGAGAACATGACCTTAATGTTTTAACTGAAAATTTAACTGATACATATTTGAAAAACCTGGAATAACTTATACATTTACGCGTGACGATAACGATACAATTACGTATCCGGCCGGTCGCTCACAAAAGCGTATCATTACCGTCGACGATGGCTGCGAATACGCAATGTACCGCTACGCATCGCATGAAAATGATAACACTATTTAACAAACATGAAATGAAACATGGAAAACAATAATTTAAATGTTTCGATACGCGAATACAGCTGTACATTTAATAATGAGTATTCTTAAAAATTAAATGTAATCTACAAATAATTTATATATTTATATTTAAAATTAATAATAATAATAATTTGTAATATAATAATGTAATATAGTATTTTAGAACTGAATACATAACGATTATTATTATTATTATATATTTAGTATCTTTTGTTCAAATGGACGGAGGCTTTGACATGGGTGTAAAACATAGGATTAAGTGTGAGTGGATAAAATGGAGAGAAGCATCGGGCGTGTTATGCAATAAGAGAATTCCAATGAGACTGAAAGGTAAATTTTATAAAAGTGTAGTGATACCAACAATGCTGTATGGTTCAGAGTGTCGGGTGGTTAACAGGAGAATAGAACAAAGTATGAGTGTCGCGGAAATGAGAATGCTTAGATGGTTGAGTGGAGTGACAAGGGAAGATAGAATAAGGAACGAATACGTGAGAGGTATTGTTGGTGTAGCGCCAATTGTAGACAAAATGAAAGAAAATAGACTGAGATGGTTTGGGCATGTGATGAGGCGAGAGGAAACGAATGCAGTAAGAGGAGTGGTTATGAAGATGGACGTTGAAAGGAAAAGAGGAAGAGGAAGACCAAAAAAGAGATGATTGGAGTCTATGTAGAATGACATGAGGGCTGTCGGTGTGTGCATAGAAAATGTGATTGACCGAGTGAAGTGGAGGTGTAGGACAAGGGTGGCCGACCCCAAATAGTTGGGAGGAAGGCGAGGCAGAAGAAGAAGAAGAAGAAGATTCTATTTTAGTAGACTTATTAATTAGAAACGTTGTACTTCAGTACACAGGGCTGTATATACTATACGTCAGTTAAATGTTTTAATATTTTTGGTTGTAATTTAATTACAAATAAAAAAGTATTCATTCTCATGAAAAAGAAAAAATAGGACGTAGAAAAAAAATTAGAAAATTAAATTAATTATTTTATTATGAAATATTTACTTACACAATGCATCTACTTGTTTAGGCCCGAACTTAGCTAATGATCTAATAGGACCGAGAGCTATTATTATGGCTATTTGGTATTTTGGTTCTAGTATTAAGTATTATAAAAAGTTTAAAGCTCTGTCCACTTTTTTTTTTATCCATTGAATAATAATGACCTATTTGTTTAATCGTGTCTGTTTAACATTGATTATACTGTTTTATATCAGTGGTAAAATTTCTGCGGCTTCTCACTTAAGAATAAAGCAACACGAAACCGGCTTTTTCGCGGTTTGCATCGAATACCTTGCCTTCACTAGTTTGTTTTATCTACTAATCAATAAATACCGCAGAATTACCAGCAGACGTCAGTTTTTCTTTCATTTTTGAGGTTGTAAAACCTACACGAGCTAACTTATACCCTATCTTAGAGCCCGGCGTCTGACACGCGTATTCTTCAACCTAACACCGCAAATTCGTTATGTACACCATAAATATTAATTTAACACATATAGGGCACCGAAACGAGATTCGACAACCATATTGTTTTATGTATTTGTTAATAAAAATAGTTTTCTAAATTTTTAATTTTAGTTGCTCAAATTAATTTTTCCACTTTGCTTATATAACATTCGTTAGCCAAATTTTTATATAAACCTTGTTATAAAAACTGTTGTCATAACGTTATTGTTGTTAAGCTGAACGAGCTTACCTCAACACATATTTTGATACAGTAAACAATAATGAATTTATAAATATCAACATATAGCTTTCATATAATAAACATTGTGTAAGTTTTAATGTGGAAATTGTACTATAGGCCATCGTCTTGTTGGCCAAGTCGTAATTTTATCTATTTTCGTGGTACACCATTTTTAAATATAAATACCTATTCAATTATTAATATATAATATTCACAAAAGTGATACTTTTTTTTTTTAAGTGAATCTCATCGACAAAACTTCTTAAATAATACATAGCCATATGATATATTTTTACACACAAAAGGTTTTCTGCGAATCTTCTTTGTACATTGTAATAAATACAGGTATTGTCTTGCACATCAAAATTTCAACCGTTATAAACCTTTTCTACTTACAATAAACAATTACAAATCGGTCAATAAACAACAATAAGTATTCCGTAGATCATATTTAATACCACGTCGGAATATTCCACAGTTATGGTGGTATATTTTTTGAAAATCTGGAGGGTTGTTATATCATTTTCAAACTACAAATGTTTGATTAGTTATGAATTTTCTTTTGAATTAACATTACTTTTCAGTTCAAATAGAAAACAATACTATAAATATTTTATATATGATCTACTATTTATATTCTACTCAAGTAACTGGACTTAAAAAGTTAATTGGTATTACATTGATTGCACTGCTCGCATATTTTGAATATTTGAAAGAAATATTTATTCTAACCGAGTTAACTCTATAACTAATAATTATATTTTATTCTTCGATTATTAACATTTTAATAAAATGATTTTCTAATACTATCGCGTTGAATGTAGTATTCTAAAATAGTGATTTTAGTCGTACGTATTTTTCGTTTTAAAATATTGTCATGAGATATATGCAAATGATGGTGTTAAGAGTGAACGTATGATGTAAATATTAACGGCTTAGTTGTGTGTGAAGAAATCATTTCTGAGATGTTTGTACTTTTTCGAATTTTTCAATTTGAATCACTTAGTATAAAGTAACAGTGGATTTTATTTTATTTAAAAAATTATCTATCAGCAATTATTGATTTTCTCATTTTTTTAAAAATGTCCGTCTGAAAACATATGTGCTTTATGCTTATTGATACAACAAAAATAAAACATGTGTTATGTTTTAAATATTCTAAGAGCAGTTTGTATGGAAAGCTAAGTAGGTTTGTGACCCATTTTCGAACAATACAATTTTATCTTATTCAAAGTGTTTGCACATAAAATTTAGGTTTTTAATAATTTATTTCATGATGATACCCAACTATATCGAGGCAGACCGCAATCAATATAACCACTTCCGCAAGCTCGCATGTTGAATTTAAAATCGAAATGATCAATTGTTTTTCTAACCATAAAACACCTCTTACCCTTAAAATGTTCTAACTGAATACTTTATAACAACCCTTAAACCAATATACAATGATCCGTGGTCATTCGATACTCATAAACTTTGTAGTATAAAATATATCATGATACGGCAACGTAATAAATGATAAACCAACAAACGTCAAATCGCTTTTCACTTGAAAGTTCTACGTTCCGGAAAAATACGATTGCCTCTCAGATGTCAGCGTCAGAAGACACATAAAAAATCAAAATTTTTAAATTAATGAAGCAGCAAGTGACAGTAAAGTGCATTTGCACTGAAATTTTCGAACGAATATATATATATCACATTAAATTTCAATTTATTATATTATTAGTAAAAGATAATATTGTACAGGAAATCGACGTATAAAAAACTCGAGACTAAATGGCCAAATATTTAGTTTTTTAAACATAATATCATATTTTCATTAGTAAATAAACAATAAATGTAAACATTTAAAATTGTATTTAACAATTCGAATGTGTTTATCCAAATTTTGTAAATTTATGCGAAAACTGATATTGTATGAATTATGAATTGCACACTATCGGTGAAACTTTATGTATATTATAATGAAATAAACATTAAACCAATTAGGTAACAATTTTTATCATACTAGACACATTATATTATTATAGCTCGACATTGTAATAAGATAATAGCTTTAAAAGAAACATTTTATTCCGAAAAATTATGGTTCAATTATTACGTTTTAGAAAATCTAATAAAACCGATAACGCGAAGCTTTTAAACAAAACATACTTGCTCGATGGATACATTATGTGCTCACGGGTGAACGCTGTGTTTATTTTATATATACAAACACTTGATGAAATATGACTCATGTTATCGCCAAACATTGAGAGCCGAATAGTTTTGTAAATAATAAAAATAAATATCACACAATGTGGTAATACACTAATATGCATTTGAGTATTATAATCGTACACTAGAATGCAATAAAACAATAGTTATGTGTATTATTTTTATATAATAATATAAAATAAAACACATTAAATTGTAATAAGTATTCAGTGTGATTTCTTAATCGTTGCCGTCATATTAAATAAAACACGTTTAAAAATAAATCAATACTAATTAACATGCATGTATAGATCTAACTTAATGTGACATGTATCGTTATGATGCAATATTGGATATTATCTGTGTATTAATTTAATTTGAGGTGTATTATAATATCTCTGCATCATGTGCATTCGAGTTTTATAAATATTATATATGCTTCATTCACATATCACTGCGTAAATTGGTTTATTTTCAATCTAATCGGTTTTTTTCGCATTAAGTTTACATATTATACACTATCAAAAACTTGACAACGACTTGTAGCGTTATTTGTACACTACGGTAGAAAATAGCCATAAACTTTAATAACGTACCGATTACATTACATTCTAATCTTAAACGTTTTTTTGAAAATAATATTATAAACACGCGTAAATATTATTATAATAAGTACATACTGAACGAACAGTGTAATATTACCTTAAAATTTTAATTTTTTTTTCACTCTGCGATTTACATCTCGGACGTTTTCGAGAGTAGTTTCAAAAATATCAAATATGATATAAAGATTCAAACTCTTGTTGAAATATAACTTATACTATATATCTTATCAATAATTGTTTTTTCTGTACCGACGACGCCGCGGGAACTGGTTTCGCATTACGTCCGCGATCTTATCAATAATTACAATGACGTCAAATTATGTTATTTTAATATTTACTCTCTACATATTTCGCTTTCAATAGTTGTTCATCTCCTACTTGGTTTTTCAAAAATATCGTTAGATATCAAACGATACCTAATTTATGTATGGATATAACTTTTATTCATGCATTCACGGCGAACACTTGTCGAACAAACCAAAGGAAAGTGTTCTGTTCAATGTATAAGTTATATTTAAAACGGATCCATCTAAAGATGTATGATGTATACGTGCTATATATTTACAATAATAATGCCTTTAATGGGTTTTTTCAGTCATGGTCGCTAGTCTATTTCATTTCTTATCGAATAAATATAATTCCCACATAAACATTTCCACCAACTACGTATTATATTTCACATAGTCTTGTTAAATGTTTAACGGTAACTTTTTGAAGAGCCACACTTTTATCTTTGATGGATCCATTCCTTAATAATGCATACGAATCAAATGGACCGAATGCAGTAAATTCACAAATTTGAACGGTCGCTTTGGATGAAATATCGATCATTTTTCATATTCTCAATTCTCTCCCGACTTAGCCATACACTGCATCACATTGCATCTGGAGCTGTAAACCAAGATTCTGTATAACATTTTATAATTAAACAGCAAATGGTTTGTATGGCTTTTATTTCTCCTACATTTAGTTTTAATTGATTCTGAAATAATATCATTTTTAGGCAATATATACCTTTTGTCATCCATCTAACCAAATGATAGGGTCCTGGCCGCCGAAATGTAATACCACCCTGAGGAACATCTCCTAAAATATAACTACTTTTTCAAGAAACTCTTTGTAATCATCTCGAGAAAAATTATCTCCAAGTTTTTCGTAAGCAAATATTTATACTTGTTTCCTTACGTCTTTAATAATAATAAACGTCTCAACATCCGTAGACCAAATGAAAAACTGTGCTAAATCAAATGTTTCCCATTGATTTTTAAATCTTTTAAATAAAAGGATATCAGGGCCTGATTATGGAGCAAACTTAGATCCAACGAATACGCTTTGGAGAATAATTTCATAAACATGATGTCTACAAGCCAAGTATATAATATCAGGACCAAGTTTATGTTCTGAAAGAACACAAGCACCATTTCAATGTCCAGTATTAGATGCCGTCGTATCAAATACAAATGCTTATATTTTATGAAGAAGTGACCAATTTTCGAGAGTATCATACACAGCAGACGAAACTAGTTTTAAGAAATTATTATACAATAAATATTTAGGTATAAAATAAAGTGTTTGATTTATCAAACTTAACTATGAAATAATTTATTACTTATTAATAAAATAAAATAATAATTATGTTGTATTTGGTTCTTCGTGGTGGTTGAAAGGTTGGACATTTAATAAAATATTTCATAAATACTACTGTAAAAATAAAATTATTTATCTAATGTAAATTTTAGTTATAACTTTATTTTTAGGAAATTTTATTTTAAACATTTTTTATATAAAATACTTAAATATATAAAATAATATTTTCAAACATACGTCAAA
Organism: Sipha maydis; assembly: GCA_034509805.1. Classification (NCBI taxonomy): domain Eukaryota; kingdom Metazoa; phylum Arthropoda; class Insecta; order Hemiptera; family Aphididae; genus Sipha; species Sipha maydis. The sequence continues at coordinate 57,621 of JASXSY010001845.1, read as the reverse complement.
CATATTAGAATGACCATAGAAAAATCAAATCTTCCCAACAAATATAAAATCTGATTATTTAACAAATTATCGAAAAATAAAGGATTTACAAAAAATGTTGTTATGACATGTTTTATAGGTAATAAAAAGTTCTACAGTTAAGGTTCTATTTATTTTTATGTGGATTTAATATTTTTTGGTTTAAATTCGAGAAACAAAAAAATCTACCCTCATTAGTAATTTTTCAACCTTTTTGCGGCACGTGAAGGGGGTGAAATATCATCACCAAATTTTACCTAAATTACTTTCTTATACTAATGAAAAAAATGGAAGGGTGCTTGAAAATAAGCATTTAATTATTTTTCTTCATCTATACATAAGAACCACCCTAATATACAGTGTGTTTCACTCAAATGGTAACACGTAATATTTCAGTTCAGGGACCTCAGATTGAATTGGAGTTTTTTCGAGGAGCTAGGTAATACTAAAATACACATTTTGTGATCATTTTCGAATTTTTAAGCCTTTATTTGTGCACATGCGCAACAAAACTTATATTTTTTTAAATGGCAACACCTATTTTCAACACCAGATTTCAATAGAACTATTTTTTTTAATAAACTTTGATAAATAAACTTTTTTCTATTTCCAAAATTGACTAAATTACAGCAATCCTAAGTTTTAACAAAAAATAGCAATTTCTAAACTATTCAATGTTCTGTATTTTATTATTATATGTACTATTATTTTTGGTTGGAAGCAATATAAATGGAAGGGCATGCGTTTAGAGGTTATTTAAATAATGTAAAACATTTTATTTTTATAATTAAGTTTAAATTTAGTATAAGTTAACGATTCCAACCAACAATATTAGTATAATGATAAAATACAGAACATTGAAAAGTTTAGAAAATTTTTTTTTTTTTTGTTAAAATTTGGGATTGCCGTAATTCAGTCAATTTTTGAGATAGAAAAAAAGTTTTAATATCAAAGTTGATTAAAAAAAATAGTTCTATTAAAATCTGGTGTTGAATATAGGTGTTGCCATTTACAAAAATGTAAGTTTTGTTGCGCACGCGCACAAATAAAGGCTTAAAAATTCGAAAATGATCACAAAATGTGTATTTTAGTATTACCTAGCTCCTCGAAAAAACTCCAATTCAATCTGAGGTCCCTGAACTGAAATATTACGTGTTACCATTTGAGTGAAACACACTGTATATTGATTTGCTTTGTTTTAAAAAATGATTCGACCATATAATATTATCCCTGCATGACAATTTAATCTCGTCAACTACACAACAGTGATACGAGCGTTGTATAAGTAAATCTGTACTATTTGTTACTATTGAGCTATACGCATTTGTTTTTGGTAACGTAAATATACTAGTGCTCGCCATTACACGTGTAATGAATTACACGGGTATCCGTGTTTTTATTTGAGTTATATTACATAATATTTTGTTTTTAAACATACGAAAATATAGGGAAAATATAGGTTATAATAAAGACTAAATAAATAAATAGTAGTACAAATAATAATAATAAATTATAATAATTGTTTATTTTGGTAAAGGAAAACCAACATATTTACAGTCTCGGGCGCCAAACAACTTCTCTTAGCCGTTACTATGGTTCCAGCGGTCGAGAAACACCTTTCTGATACTGATGTTGCTAGTATACCTAAATACTTAACAGCTAAAACAGCCATTATTAACGGATACTTTGTTGCATGCGTCTTCCACAATTCCAAAACATCATAATCAAACCTTAGTTGTGGTTCAGTCAAGTAATTTTGATATTGAACTAGATAATTAGCTGAATTACAGTTGTCGTTATCACCGTATATAAATGCAAGTACACCAGAGTTGTTTTTTGTCTTAGATGTTTTGAATTTACATATCTCTATTATTTTCACTAATATTATATAATAAACTCTTAACTCGTGTTCAAATTTCCTCTCTTGCATCTGCTGCCTCGTGTTCTATATCTTTGTATTTTGGGTCGAGAAAAGATGCAATTTATCTAGCGTCTATCGGATGGAGTATTCCATTCTAACTTAAAACGATTTTTTAATTCCCGAATCATAATGTATTTAAAATGTTCAGCAATTTCATCGTCATTTATCTCAGGCTGTAAATGCTTTTCTATAACAATTTTAAGAAGAGGGCCGATCATTGAAATTGAACAATATTTCTCACCACAAAATACAGTTGTAATTAATTTTAGAGGTTTTAATAATTTAACAATAGTTTCAACAGCTGTCCATTGGTTCTCCGTTTCCTCGTATTTATGTGCCATTGCTGCTGTAGTAATTGTGCGATCAGCAAAGACATTTGATACTGGGCACCTATTTTTATAGGTAAAGTCGATCCAACATCATGAATATGGAGTTCCATCTGGTTTTGTAACTATTAATTAAACATTCCGTTGATAATTCAGTTGTTCTTGTTCAGCTTTTAAGCATTGTGTGGTATTTACTTACCGGGTAATACATTTAAGCTGGTGTTAAGTACACGGGTAACCGGTATTAAATACACGGATAACAGGTATTAAATACACGGGTAACGGGTATTAAATACACGTGTATCAGTAAAAAATACCCATGTATTAAAAACACGGATATTAATAGATTTAATACCCGTAATCACGTAACGCGGGTACACGTGTACTCTAATAACCGTGTATGCCTACGACCCCTAAAATATACCCACCCGTTGATAATTATCTAAAACCGTGTTATTTAGCTGATCGTTGTTACAACAAAATTCGTGTTGAATGCTCAAATGAATTATTGCGTTGCATTTGTCAATTCCATAAAATATCTTCTTGATTAGTCCGCAATCCATGGTGCACCCGTCTTTTCTGCAAATCATAGTAAGCACATCAGTCTGTTTAAGGGGTTTTTAGTTGTTTGTAATTATATATTACTGCGATATGTAACATAAAAAGTAATATCAATGTTATAAATTTACTTAATTTTTGAATTCCTGTTATTTGAGAAAACAGATTTAGTAATCGCAGTTTACTTCCATAAACAGCTAGGTAATTATTAATGCATTGTAACTGATATTGGATATTAATTGATGAAAAACCCTGTGTAATGTTGATTCTAAATAAATTAAAATTCTATTCAATCAACTTGGTAGGATTTAATTATTATAGTTAATGCACAGTAAAACAACATTTGACACTGGTAATCGCTGACCACGCGTAGTGTAATTTATACAGTGCCGAGGAACAATGAATACAATTTATGATAATTCATTATTTTCTCAGCTGAACTTTTATCGAATGACGTGACGTAAATTTATGTGAATCCGAACACAAATCATGTGACCTGTTGTATTCCATACTTGGGGGATGAGGTTAATCGATGAACTGCTGACAATGGGTGATGTGTGTGGGAAAAGAGGTAGAATAGCGTCTTCGATCTAAACACTATGGAATCGAGTTTCGAATAATATACCTGAGTGTTGTAATTTACTCTTGTATCAGATCGTGAAAACCTGAAGAAAAATTCCATCGGGGCGTTGTGTGGTAACATGAAAAACCTTAGACAGCAACAAACATGTCACAATGACGATCTACAATTGCTCATATAATTATAGTACAATTCGAAATCGTACTATTATTATGTTAGATAATATTCCCTAGATAAAACTACAAGTGAACAGTTGGGATCAGCCTTTTTGGCTCTGTGATCTAGATATCTCATAAACATGCACCGTAAATTTTAATAAAATGTTTAAACTAAATACACAGATATGAAATGTAAGTATTGAGGCCAATTATTTCTGAACGCTCCACGATTGTATTCTGTAGCTCTTTCCAGTGTACAACAATATAATCTTAAGTCATCGCGAACGACTGGAAAGATAGATGTACCAATATAATGGAACCATTTTGCACATGTGTTGCAGGGTTCAACGACTACAATGGCGACATTAACGACCACGATGGTTGCGGATACTTCGAGGTCCGACAGTGAGCAGAACGTACTCCGAAAACGGTATTCGGTCGCCGATCTAATGGACAAACTCCTAGAGGATATATACAAGGTGGGCTCGAGCAGTGGAGCGTCCGAGTCATCGACGGACCAGACGAATTGGAGTGACGGTGGTCGAAACACGATCACGTCCAGCTGCAAGGGATGGTCCAAAAGGCTAGCGAGAAAAAGTAATTATAACCCCTACCGTTACAGATGGCGCTACCAAGGAGTTTTTTAACACTACAATATTTGATGAACAAATAAGCGTTCCGAAAATTTCAAAAATTGTTTTTAGATTTTTATATTTTCATTATTTCTCCTATATTATATAATATTTACGCTGCCGACCAACCCACTTCTCTGAATACAACTTTTGTGGAGTTTTCCGATGACAAGGCTATTATTTATATTCATTATAATCCTCACATAGCTTTCCTCAACCTTCAACGCCACCTTGATCTCATGGCTGTTTGGTATAAAAAATGGCGTATCAAATTCAATCAATCCAAATCGCTTCACACAACATTCACTCTTCGTCTTCCTCCTTGCCCTATGGTGTCTCTAGATCAGTGGTTCTTAACCTTTTTTAGTTCAGCGCCCCCTTTATCGTAATAACTAATTGCTAACGCCCCCTCCCCTCGTGCAAAATCAAATTTTCTTCTTATAAATATATTTATATATATATATATATATTTGTATATTCATTTATTCATCAGTATATTATAACATTATTAATTAAACTATTAAAGTAAAAACTCTTATTTTTAGATAGTTATGGTTATATTTTACACCACATAACAAAACAATTTAATACTTTACTATACAAAAAGATTTACTGAACTATAAAAAAAAAAAATTATAAAATATACAAATTATACCTATCAGTGACTACCCTGAGCCTGATGAGTAGCTGCTAATATAACGATGTCTGGTTTGATATTGGTCAAAGCTAAACGTAGATCACCTTTGTTGCAAATGTCCAACCGATTTCTTTGTTTCGTCAAAAGCCGAACAACAACGCTGAATCCTTTTTCGACTAGATACGTTGACGGGAAAGAGAGAAGCAACAATTTAACTTGTTGTCATAGTTGTGGATAAGTGTCTTTAAGCTTGATCCAGGCAAGCTCGTAACCGACCTGCTTAAAAACAAGTTGTGCCTCACGGTCGTGTTTAAGAACGATAAACTCCATTTGTAAATGAGGTATGAGATCTTCCACAGATTCAAATGAAAATGGATCTAAAATTCAATTACAGATTTGTAACTCAAGTAGGTCTTGAAATCTTGATTTCATGTCTTTTTTGAGCTGCAAAATATGATCTGTGAAAATTAGAATTTTGTCTTCTGGAATTAAACCATTTGCGTCTGAACATGACTTGAGATTCGGAAACTGAATCAGTTCTTGACGATTTATGATTGTTCTGTAAAGATCTAATTTAAAAATGAATGAGGAAATTATTCCTTTGGCTTTGATAAAGTTCATCTTATTCCCTTGAAGCTTCAAATTGACTTCATTCATTTTTTTCAAAAATAAATAATGTGTGAGGTACCCAATCTCAATTTTTCGTTGCTTCAAATTTTCTTTTAAGACAGAATCAATTTTATCGAGAAATTCAATGAGTCAAATAATACAAAAAAACGACATAAACATTTTCCTTTGGAAAGCCACCTTACTGCAGTATGCAAAAATAATCTTTCAAAATCTTCATTATTATCATGACAAAGTTCTTGAAACATGCGGTCATTGAGTGAACTTGCTTTAATCTTGTTTACAGCTTTTATGACGAATTGAAGGGTTTCAAGCAGCACACCGCTTAAGTTTTTAGCAGCTAAATGTTGGCGATGTATAACACAATGAACACAAATAACACCTGGGACAGCTTTTTTATAGGTGGGCTATAAACCCAACATGACGACCGGTCATCGAAGGAGCGCCTGCAATAATATTTGTCAAGGGGACATTTTTTCCCCTTTTTGAATCCGTTGCGCATGCAATAATATTTGTCAAGGGGACATTTTTTCTGGTAAAATATTCCTCCACTGCTTGAAAAATCGACGACCCTTTGGTATCAGTGATCAAACCTATAGCAAACAATAATCCATCGATGATTTCTTTACGTTCATTGAAAAAGCTCACCGCCCCCTCAACGCCCCCTTCAAAACTATCGCCCCCTAGAGAGACCGAAATGCCCCCAAGGGGGCGGTACTGCCCCCGTTAAGAACCACTGCTCTAGATAATATTAAAATCCCTTCTTCTCAATCAGCTAAATATTTAGGTCTGACAATTGATTGTCTACTCACATGGTCACATCACATTAAAATTAAAAGGCTTGCCTTAAATGCCCGACTCCGCACTATTAGAACTCTAATTTTCAACAACAAGCACACACCATTAAATACTAAACTGTTAATTTATAAATCCTTGTTCAAGCCGATATAGACTTATGGTCTTCAGCTCTGAGGCAATGCCAAAAAATCTAACACTAACAAAATTCAGATCTTCCAAAATAACATCTTTCGTAAAATCAATAATTCTTCTCCTTATATATCAAACCTAACTTTACACACTGATCTAAAAACTAAAACAGTCCACGAAGAAGTAGTAACCTTTTACAAACGTTTCCACTCAAAAGTTCCTTCTCATATCAACCCCCTCATCTCAAACCTTGCCACTCTCAAAATTCCTGAGAATCTCCCCAGGAGGCTCAGAAGGAAATGGTGCCGTTACCTTCTCAATAATTAACCAATATGCATTAAAATATATATATATATATATATATATATATCAAATAAGGGTAGTGTTATCATTAGGTGACTTCTCTCATCAAATAATCATGTATGTATACATTTTTCTATTACCACATATTCTGATTGTTCCTAAAGGAACAGATTGTATATACCGTATGAATAATAATAAAAAAAAAGAAGATTTTTATATTTTAAATATTATTTTACGAATACAATATGAAAAAAATTGTATTCGCTATTTTTTTGAAATATCATAATATCTTAAATTGTTTAAATATCCTCGCGTCCTAGACACCCTCTATGTGTTCATTGCGTATATAAAATATTAATATTATTACATCTAACTACCATTTACCGAACAATATAATTTATCGTTCATATAAATATAAAGCGATCAAAAAAGATATATAATAATATTTATTAAACATACACAAAATATTTATATATATTATATATATAAGATATATGCTCGGTATTGATTTCTTGTCCCCACTACCTTGCGCATAAATTCACACCGTTAAAATGACAGATATAACTATATATTTATATATATAAGGCAAATTTATATTTACAAACTTCCCTTTATAGGTATTAAAATATGTATCCACATGGTGTTATTTAAACGAATATGTAATATTATAATTCTGACAAAGCCCATGTAACATATTTAATTTACATACACATATGTACTATATATAAATACACATGTATGTTCATAAATTGTGCATACAATAAGATTTTTTACCCTTAATATTCATTATTTCTGTTAGCTTATGTTTTTTAAAAATTATTTAATTTAATATTTAATTATGTTTTTTCCTGTTTCCGCACAAATAATTAATTACATTTTTTTAACTTCTTTTTGAAAAGCAACACACATTTAAAATTTAATTTTCGGAAGCAGTAATTTTTGAAAGTTTAAAACGGTGTACTATGATTTTGCGAAGTATACGTCGAAGCAGAAGCTTCAATAATCTTTAAAAAAATTATTATTATTAAAAATTTCTGTATAAGAATATAAAATAAAAAACAATATATAACATTTAAATATTATAAAAAATGTAATCAATTATTATCTATTTTAATAGTAAAAATTGAGATTCAAATATATAACATAGTTCATTGAAAAAAAATTTTTTGTAAACATGTAACAGTTTAATAAAATTATGTTCTCGAAAACGGCTCACCAAGAAAAAGATCGTATAGAATTACCCTAAATAATCAGTTATATTAACGCTATGCGAGAATACCCTGAGACGGGTTACGATAACGAAGTGCTGATTATGAGTTAATTATATTCACCGCCAGTTACTACATTTAGATAATATTGAGCGCTTTAAGCCACGTACACTCAGTATAAAGTTGTGGATATATAGTACTTGTGTATACATTTGTAATACAATCGCATCATTATATACATATAACCATGCTTACTTGACCTAACAATTTATTTCTGATTCAATCTTTAAGTATTTATATTTATATGTATAGATTGATCGTTATTTAGATTTTTAGCATTATAACTCCCTTCTCCTAAAGTTTCAGGGCTTAAAAATATTTCTGACTATTTTACTATTAATCTACAAGGAAACATCTATCTGGACTAAAGTCCTCCGTACACTATTGATAATCAGGGACGGCAATTAGGGTAAGGGTCAAGATGTGCGACGGCACCATTAACTTAAAAGTGTTAATAATTGGCTCTGTATTATTCCTATGCGCTCTTATAGTAAATGCATTCGCATGCATTAGAATCTGTAGATATCAGTAGATAATTCGTAGGTAGTAATTTAAATTTTAAAATAATAATATGATGTTTTGTATGAAGAGTAGTGTTCAATTTTAAAATTGAATTCTTTTACATCACATTTGTCTTTTTTCCTTTCAAAGAGTAATGAAATGGTTTCAGTTAGTTGCTGTACCTACTTACTTTTATAGCTTTTAATTAATATTTAATATTAATATAATACATTGGATTATTAGCTATTTAAAAAGTACAATATAGTTTTAATTAGTATTATTATCGAGAAGGAAATAATATTTCCATATACTCATATTTATACAACATATAATATAAATATATATATATATATATATATATATATATATATATATACATTTACATTTTTTTTTTTTTTAAAGCCTCTCCATCCGAATAAAATTGAAATTATGCCCCTGTTTCAAACACAATTTGGTTATTCAGGCACAGAAGAACTCAGCACCACCGTTCATTTGCTCAGGGACCAGTTGAACGTGTGCTGTGATTCATTGGTGAAAGCACTGAAGCGGAGAGACATTCTGATAGCGCGACGAGATGCTAAATGCAACATGATCACCGCGCTTTTGCACGCCTATTCCATGAAAAGAAGTGAGTGTTTTAGAATATAAAAAGGCGAACGTAAACATGATTTAGTGTAAAGAATATTAAAAAAAAACTGTTATATGAACTTAGACGAGCTAAAATAGGCATCCTCATTTTAATTTTTCAGCAAGTCATCAACCTTCCCCTAAAGCAATTGCTTTCGCTCCTTAACAATAATTATATAACCTTAGACATACCGATCACTTTATATTAATCATTTTTTCCCTAATATCGATAATTTGCACTACTACATTTAGACCTTTACCGTTTTATATCGAAAAGCTCCCATCTACCTGAAAATCGATAATTAAATATAATAAGTAAGTATTTATTTATTAATTTTATTGAATAATGTCCGTGGAAAAATAAGTACACATAAGTTTTTTTGATATAACATATAATAATGATGACTTAACTAATATTACAATTATTAAATAATAATAAAACGGTTTATACATTATATATGAATACTAAAAATGTTATAAGTTTAATAGTAACTTTTAAATAATATAATTTACATAGAAGTAGAGTAAAACACGTAAGATATATACTTATATAGATATATAAAATAGAGCTCTAATAACATGTAACTCGTTTTAATAATAACTATTGAAATTGCTAAGCGTTCCTATAATATAAATACGAAAAAAGTGCGTCGTCGATTATCGAATTGCTCTGCATAAGACTCTGTGAGAATAACAAAACACGGATCACAGCATCTTAACAGAAAATTATTAAATCATGACTGGATCGCGACATGGCCTATTATTATAGTTTATTTTCCAGTCTGGTTATCAATTCTCATTGGACAAAAATCAAAAAATGTTCATCGTCGTGCGATTTGATAGGTATTCTATTACTTCAAAAACATATTTTATATCGAATGAAATCTAAAACATTTCGTCGACGTCGACTACTCACTTGTAACGAAATAGTAATAAAACGTATTACACACACGTATTTTATTTATTATGCGCTCAGTTATAATAATATAATATCGAACAATAATAAAGTGCCAATAACCAAAGAATACCAGACGGTCTTGTGTAATTCAATAACAGTTGGCCTATGCAGGATACACCGGAAAATAACGACCAAGGAAGGAACTACCTATTTCTTTATTGACTGACGTCTATTGTTTTTATCGAAAACGTTCTGTGTTGATCGTATCGTATTAGATAGAGGTGTATGTGTGAATGTTTGTGCGTGGCACACTAAATTCAAATATTATAGAAGACGATATCAAATAATGTTCATTACATTTTTTTTTTGTTTCAAACCAATTGGGGAACGGGTTGTCCCAATACTTCCCTATTGGTGACATCGTTTATTGGTAATAAAATTACAAATCAATAACAATTACAATTTTTAAACGACATTTCATTCGGATTGTTCCGTGGTTTCTCATAAATTCTTCTCGGGCCGGCAAGCGCCCGACGGCCTAATATCACGTTCTTTGTATGAAAAACTTCACGACCCGATATCAATAACCCGCCGATCTGATAGCCGTCATTGTCCCTCTCTGGTGCCATGGTGAATGGTAGAACGTTGAGGACGGTGGTACCTCCGTCAGTCTCGAATCGTGCGATGAACGTTCTTACCTATCTCTCAGCTGCTCTTGCTGCTGTCAGTCTCAGCTTTTCATCCGACTCCTTGATGGATAAAATGTCTTCCACCATCATCCAGAAGGATTGCCGGGATCGTGCCACCGCTAGAGACTTGTTTTCTGGGCAATCTACGGGCCCCGCTAGGAGATTGAGCACGTCTTCGGGTACCAGATTTCATCCACCCAGGAATCGCCCTAATGGGCTTTTGGGCCCCCGAATTGGGCATCAGCCTGGAAATTGCCATCGAAGTCTTGGCCGCTGAACTCGCCATGTTAGTAATATACGCCGTTAAGGAAAGTCTTTGATCTAGTTTGACTCCTAGGTATTTAATGGACTTGCTGATCTTCATCTCGGTTCCTTGGATGTTCGGTATTTCATATTTGTTCTTCCTCGTGAGAAGTACCCCCTCGGTTTTCTGAACTGCAAGCTGCAGCCTGTGAGCGAACATCCAGACGGCAATGGATTCGAGGGCCGGGTTTATAATTTCCTTTACTTTTCGGGCGTTTCTAGCCGTGGCCAGAACAGCGATGTCGTCGGCGAACGCAACCAAATGGGCGCCAGGCGGCATGGGTAGCTCCAGCAAACCATCGTAGAACGCGTTCCAGAGGATCGGTCCGATGACTGAGCCCTGTGGGACTCCGCAGGTTACGCGCCTAGGTCGTAGTTGGTCCCCTATCAGTATCTCCCTGTCCTCCAGATAGGAGCGGATGGTCTTGATGAGATACATGGGGCACTTCTTAACGCGGAGAGCCTCATCGATGCACGGCCAGGAAGTGAAATTAGATGCATTTCTGACATCCAATGATACCAGTAGGAGCAGGTCACGGTGTTGGACCGCACCCCTGGCTGCTCCCCGTGCTGCCTACAATACTATGTCGATAGCATCAGATGTTGACCTTCCGTTCCTGAACCTAAACTGTCTCTCGGCCCTCTATCCCGTGTTTTCTAAATGGTCGTTTAGCCACTTCAGGGTCATCCTCTCCAGTAGCTTGGCCAATGTGTCCAACATATTCAGAAGCCTGTAGCTGGACGGCTCAGAGCGAGGTTTCCCGGCTCCTTTGAATAACAGGACCAATCTTGATTTTTTCCACCGATTTGGAAAGATCTTATGAAGTAGACTGACGTTGAAATGTTCCAAGAAAACCTGGGAATGGGCCGTTGCCGCTCGACGTAAAACCTCGTTCGGAATGCCGTCGGGACCGGAGGCTTTGCCTGCAGGAAGTCTGGCACAGGCCAATATCAGCTCATCGATGGTGAATGTAGGTGCGTCCGAGATTGGTTCGTTTTCCTCATTGGGACAAGGGACCTCAGAGAGTGAAATCGCGGACCAGTTTGTAAAGAGGGTTTGTGAAGAGAGTTCCGAGAAGAGGTGGTTGACAATCTTGTCTTACTTACCCTTAGCCTCGATTCCTGGTGGAGTTCGACCAAGTTTTTTCGTAACGATCCTGTAAGGTAGGCCCCACGGGTCGTTGTCCACCTCTCGGCAGAGCGCTGTCCAATCCGATTTCTGTGATTTCCAGATGGCGATCCGAAGTTCGTTTCGGAGCTTACAGTATTCGGCTCGAAGGGTTGTCGCCAATTCAGCATCTGCTTCTCTTGCTGCTCTCTGATACCTTCTCCTAGCTGCGAAGCACGTTTTCCTGGAACTGGCAATTTTGGTTGTCCACCAATGTACCTGGCGCCTCGTTTGTCGTGCAGCTGGTCTGTGGGCATGCAGCTGTTACAGGCTCCAGTGAGGTATGCGACCAGCTAGTCCACAGCTTGGTCCGTGGAATATTCATTATATTACATTTTTCTACTCGCACCCCAATCGATGAACACAGTTTTCGAAAATTATATAATATAATCAGGTAGAATAAATTACCACCATCAGAGCTTGCTGCTACTTTAGCTTCTGTTGCTACTGAAAAAAAACCATGGAAAAAGCTAAATCGCATTCTAAATTCTTTATAGTTTTATTTATTTTTATTTATTATTATTTTTTATTTTCTAATTTAAGCCTCGTTGTGTTAATTTATTTTTATAAGAGTGTATTATAATATACAGTACAGAGCGCGTAACAATTTTTATCTCCATTCCATTTCCCATTACTTTGTTAAAGTTCCTCTTTTATATTATTTTTCCGTGATCGACAACTACGCTACGTTTCCGTTGATAATATTTTACTTCTACAAAATATAATGTAAGATAATAATAATGTTATAATTTATTTTTAAAGCTGTTTAAACGTTTATACGTATCAAAAATTTGTTACGCATACAGTTTATCATTTTAATATATACATATATAAAATGTAAATAAATATACAAATAAACATATATAAGGTTTACTAACAGACAACATTTACATAACAACACAGCGCATTACATTTGATATCACAATTTTCGCCTCAATAAAATATGCAAATAAAATCTCGTACGTATTAAATTTAATCCCTCTTTCCTATATGAATGATTTACAATAGCTTTCCAAACTTAATATTAAAATGAATTCATGATTATGCTCATCCGTTTTATTAGTACACGTCATGGGTTTACTAGATTTTCTAAAAAACGTTATGGAAATTCTAAAAATGACCTTAATGAATCATCTATAGAAAGACTTCACTTACATAATAAATCAAAACCTTTCATAATATTTCTATAATATACTCGTGTGTATAAAAATCAGTATGAAATTTATTGACACTAATAATTAAAATCAAAAATTATTTATTTTTTGTTTAGTATAAAAATAATTAATGTTAATTTGATTAAAAATTGTTCATATTAACTTATGAAAATAATTACGTAAATTAAACATTTATTTTAAGTTTCAGAAAAACATACCTCATTTTTCATTAAAAACTAATTAAATAATTTTTAGAATTGTAATTTTAAACAAAGTACTATAAAAGTACATAAAGAATTGTTTTTAAATTAATAAAACACCGATCATTTAAAACTTACTTACCTGAAATAGCGTTCAAAGACGTGCGAGTAATACGTACACAAAAATTATGTCTTACCTAACAGGTTTCGGCATAAAATATTAGTCGTGAAGTTATGTTGTTTTTGTTACTTTGGTTTTATGTAAGATAAAAAAACTAATAAAAAAATTATTGCTTGTATTCCAATTAAATGTTAACTTTTGTACAAACCCATCGATAAATCCTCTAATAGAAATAACTAGAATCCCTGAGAACTTTAAAAAATATTTTTGTATTAAACACAAATTTATAAAATTTAATTGCTTCTGATATAAGTGTGTACTTCACTTTTTAATTCTACACTTTACGTTTAAATTAAATTTTTAATTAAATCTTGAAGATAAAATAATTGTTTTTTAGTGTGTTGAAATATTCATATTTTTTATTAAAAGTAAGACTATTGACAATCTTTAATATTCTTACAATAATTAAATCCAATAATATTAGTGAAGAGTGATAATTTTACATTTTAAATATTGAATAATAATTCATTTTTACAAGTTTTATAAAAAAATTAAATTCAATTAAAAAAAATAAATAAATAAATAAACACATCTACATAAATCCGTATAAATCTTAACTATGCACTCTGGGGCATATAATTTTCATATAGCTTCATATATTTTATAATTTAACATATTTACTAGTACTTACTTTATTAAAAAAATACAACGTTGATGATTTTAAGTGGCTTTTTTTAGACAGCTATAATAAAAAAAGTTAAATCAAATTAATATGGAAAAAATTAAAAACAAAAGTACATTTATAAATATCACATATTATAATAAATTATGCTTTCAACTATCGTAAGTCATAACTATAGATTTCTTAATTACCTATGGTTTACGTAATTTCTTTATAGATAACTTATTTTTTTTTTTAAAAATGATTGTAGATGATTATAATATAGTTTAAATAATATTATTCACGTGAAATGAATAGTAGTTTAATTTTGAAAATAAATGAAATGTATTATTACCAAAATATTATTGACCATTGTGTGAATTCGAGACGCTTGATTTTCATACAAGACATAAAACAAATGGTTTGAATTCTTCTGTATACGACAACAATATAACAACGTGTGTGGTGATTACTTACGCGTACCTATATTTTGTATCCAATACTCACGTATACACGAAACGATGATTAATTTGTATTCACAATAAATACACGTACATGGTATCAGCATATTATGCAATCAAATTCGTCGAATGGCAAGTCGGTGAACCGCAGTCATAATATGTAAATCAATCGCCCTGTCGCCGTTACAAATAAACGCTAAACTAGTGCACTGCTATTAATTTTCTGTAAGCGGACAATGGTGATAGGTAATTATAATAATATCAACATGTATAAGGTTTAGAATAACGAGCGTCCATAGACGAATACTAGTTATTATACCGTTACGGTATTGTGCACGGTTAATATAATATTTAAATCGCGGTGATAAGTCGACCGCACACGTTCATCACTGGATAGTTAGGATCTGTTAGTTGAAAATGCCCCAAAGGACCGTGCATCAATATGAAATGTACGCGAAGACGCGAATTACGTTATAATCGTCATACAGAGTCAGCGCAGGAAACTATGGTATATATACGTATATAATTTATAAAATGTATATAATACCAATGCTTACCTCTTACCGTCACTATATTTATAATAATAATATAATCAATCGTCAGAATGCCGCCGTCGTCCAATGTCGTGCAGATTCTTCCGGGAAAATGTTTGAATATTCTTTTGAAATAATTCTTGCTGAAAAGAAAAATAAATGCACTGACATAATAGTATTATTGAAAATGGATTCTGCATCATCATATTTAATATTCCGTTAACATTCCAAAAGTTAAAAATAATATGGCTAGAGATTTATCTCCGTAATGATGGAACGTCTATTCGTATCCATTATACATTTCTAAAATCGAACGCCGACGTGATGCGCATGAATCGTTTCCAACAACTACGATTGACCAAAATTTGTAGGAGCCGAAGCCATTTGTTCGCAGACTGCAACTGTAGAGGAAAAATTATAAGAAAACATACAACTGACCAACCCGTGTTACGATGACAACTTATAACAATCGCGGACGAAATACATTTCCATTTCAGAAATGTCACGTACACATTGTGAATAATTACCATTTTACGGACATTCATTTTAAGATATGTATTTAACCTGTGGACTCTGAGTAATATATATTCTGTTTAAAAATACAATTATTTTGGTACGTCACATTTCATTTTCATCAGAGTTATTTCAAATTTTCCTATTTATTTCGAATACACCTTACAGTTCCATCTCATCGTGCGGTGTTATCGTTTTCGAAAAAAAAATGTTCGCCATAAATCGATAGTGATGTGCTTAGGCATTAAAGGATGAATCGTGGATATTTTTTGTAAGGACTGTTATGGTGAACCACGCATATTATTCATTTTATCGTTTTATGATACATTTACAGTAAAATATTTTTAACAACCTAATAGTTTACGAAACGGTATCGAGTATATTGCATACTGTAATATTATTACTAATAATAATATTTAAGTTGGAATAAAATACCATATTTTATTTTAAAACCTTGTAGGTATTTTCAGCCGAATATATATTGTTCTCCATGTTAATCTCAAAATTAAAGTTGGCGTCGGTTTCTTCTAATGGATGACAAGGACGTCCCAGAGTTGGGGAATTGTGGGTCAAGCCATTTCAAGAGACCATTTATTAAGAATAAAACTGAATTAGAAATTAATACCTTGTGAAAAAAAACACAGTAGGCTCATAAAAGTTTATAAATATATTTATATTCCATTTTAGAATTAATTCATTATCATCGCTGAAAACAATAACATTTATTTTATAAAAATTATAGTTAAAATACAAAATACATAATATAGGTACATATATATTATATTAGTTATTTAATCAAACATTGTTTACAATTATTATATATATTTAGTGATACCGCCGATTGTAACCGTCGTGACTTATTTACGATTAATAAATATAATCTAATTTTATCAGCACAACAAACGAACGGAATAAAATATGATTTACTCAACTTTCTACTAAAAGATATATTTAAAATATAAATTATGAATTGAAAAATTGAAAAATTGTAAATTTTGAATAAACATGGCATTCATTTTTCATGTAACTCCGATGGGCCAATTGTCCATGAATCCAATCCAAGGTCTAAAAAGAGACAAAAATTGCCAAGAGGCCAATTTCGTCAACAAATATTAACTATGGGTCAGCTGACCCTTTGAATCCCCCCCCCTAAATCCGCTCCTGATGGATGACTTATGTAACGAATAACAAGATCGTACCTTTTACTATACAGATGCGAATTCTAGGCAAGTTAAGAGTGTTTATTATCCCTAAAATCAAAATTCCCTCCACCCCAATATGTTTCATGAGTTAATATCACATATTGCATGCCATTTCAATATATTCATTTTCAGCGGACTGCGAATACAGTCGCTGTTAATCGTCATTAGTCCATAGAAATCACACGCATGTGGAGACCAATATGATATCGTACGGACGAACAGTTTGTCTCGTTAACTTTGTTGTCATGAGTTACGTACTATATAATACGATCGTTCAATAAATCGTTAAAATCATAACATATCGTTAATAACCTAAGCACCACCCTTCTGTGAACTGAATATATCGTAATATGTACAATAAATATATATCGCTGTACATATTTAACGACTTATCAGTAATAATATTTTTCTCGTAATTCACGTGCCCACGTGTATTCACTCTATTGTAATGTAACCCATACAGAACACGGAGTACAAGGTGGTTTTATATCGATAGATAAACATTATTTATTTGCAGTGCCATCTTCGCTAATCATTTTTATGCTTTACATCCGTTCCATGTATAATATTTTTCCATTCGTCATTCCAAATACAGTAGTATTAACTTTTAATTTTAACATAGATACCCGACTATGTTATTTTTTTTTTAATTCACAGAGGATATTAATGTGGAAGTGCGTAAACTGCGATTTGTATAATTTGAGATAATACTCAGTCTACTCATATTTACTCTACACCTATCTACATCTATCAAAACTTTGAACAGTTGTGTACAACTACTATGATAAACCGTTATTCTGATATTAAATATGTGTATGCACTCATGCATCATTAATATTGCACTCCGAGAACTTTAAAATTAAATTCATCTCTAGGTCTTTTGCACAACAATAATGGAACGAACATGGTTATTTAAAAAACAACAAGGTGTACAGATCTGATCTACCGTTACTTACCACAAGACATGGGTGCGCGTTTAACTTCTCATTCTGTGTACATATACGAGAGGACGAGAGTCCTACGTATGCAGTCTGTACCATGTGTATACGTGTGTGTGTGTGTGTGTATGTGTGTGTATGTGTATGTGTGTGAGTGTATGTATGTGTGTATGTGTGTGTTTGTATTTTGTGAGGATGAAATCTCTCTTTCGCCCAGTTCGTTCGCCTCCGGACCGAATCGCAGACCGCACGTGCATAGGGTTGGCCAAACCCCCCTCACCACCATCGCCCTCCACAGGAATGAGAAGAAGGGGTAGTCATCGCCGTCGTCGCCGCCGCCACTGGCACCGCCAATCGATAAAAACCTAACGCGCATGTTAAATATCCACTCAGCCATACACATACGCGCGCGTACACACAACAGGATGAAGCGCGCGTATCAGTGCCAATAATGTAACCGTAGTGAATAACATTCTTCATTCAGACCGTCCGGCGTTCGAACTATCGCCTGAATCCCGTCCTGGTGATAACGACGAGAGGCGAAGCCGATACTCCTTATCAAAACGAATTTGGAAGACGGGCGATGTGATGAATGGTTTGCTCAACACGTTGAAGAACATTGCCAGTCTCAGTGAGTACATCATGATGATAATATAGGTACACACGTGTGTCACACAATTGGTAATAGTTATTAGGCATGTGCGCATAGCTTGTAGAAAAAATGCATATCATAGTGTAGTGCAATACGTTGTTAACATACGTGTATACAACGAATCAATCGATTAAAACAATCAACATAACCGTTAATCGTACTGCGGAACACGTTATCGCATTCCGTTTACCAATCCACACACACTACAGAGTTGTGCATCATTTTGTACGATCCCGGCGCACTTGCATACAATTTAATGTAATAATGGAATACAAATTATACGATTACGTTACCTATCCGGTCGTTCCTTTCATATGCAAAAATAACATTTTGTCGTATTTTTCACACCATCGTCGTACCGCGTGCTCGAACATCCCAAACATCCGCTTATCTCTCCGCGAGCACGTTAAAAACATTTTTAAACACAATAATTTAATTCGCGCATGAAGTTATTACATAATAGCTGTAGACACGTACAAGAAAAAATTAGATCGTTGTCGTTGTTTATTTTAACATGTTTCTTATAACGAAACGGCATCATGTAACGCCGGATAATCATTTGGTTCGAGGAAAGTTGTTTGTTATCGTTTTTAATTTTTTTTTTCCGTAAACTTCCGTTGAATCTATATATGTTTATTAGGGTGTATTAAACTTTATTATTGATGAGCTACTGTTCCCTACTTTGTTTTCTCTCGTAAACAAACAAATTCGCAATGATAACATTTTCTACACAACACAATATACCGTAAACAACGGAGTTTTGTTATCGTAATATTATTATACATAAGTAGGTGTACAGGTATTTAAAATAATAATCAAATTTCCACGTTCTCCTATAATCGAATTAGGTTCGGCCGCATAATGTATTTCACGAATGAAATTAATAATTATATTTAGAATATTCTTCGTAAATACCACAATATTATGATATACATTTACTACTTGAAATAAAATTAAATCGCGTACGTTTTTTGGTTGGTAATTTGAATTTTAAATGGTTATATTTTATTATTAAAAGCTAAAGGAAAAATTGCATACGTACTTTTTCTTTTTGCACGAATAAAAATGGAGGCAAGAGGTCGAAAAAATATTGTGGGGGTATACACCGACGTGACTAGATTTTAAATTCATCTGATAGACAATACTACTCAAAGAAACGTTCATTTTTTGACAAGCCGGTATAGTATATAACGTGTTGTTTCCAATAAGGCGAAATTTAAAATACTTAAAACATAAAAAACCATTTTTGACCTAACGCATATGTATAACCGTTACAACGGTAGGTATTCAAACGTTTTTCAGTCGTAATAATTAAAATAATTTGTAATACAATTTTAGCCCCATGTTTTATTTTATTTCATTTGTCTTTAAAAATTAATTTGCGAGAGAAAAATTGTCTGTCAAAAGATAAACAATATATTATAATGGTATAAACTTTTTTACCAAATAAAGTTTTCGTATATACTCGTACATACATATATATAAATAATATGAAGTCATTAAAGTTTATACTATGGATGATAGAACGACTATTTGTTGTTAAAAATTGTAGCTTTACACGCCCATATAATTTACCAAAACGATACTCTCTCTTATCTCTCTTTCACTCTCTTTCTCTGGTCGACGGGCCATAAAGTTGCGCATATAATGACATCCCATTATATTACAACTCATTATTCATAAGACGCTGTACTTAACGAATTAGTCGTGGTTTTAGTTGATGTACGCGTTACCAAGAATCGTCGTTTGCCAATATGTTGTTTACGCGACAGCGTGGTGCACGTGTACAACGCTTTACACATGGCAATGGCGGCGACGTCTCTGTAACAAAACAATTCGTACGCGGATATTACGTGCGTAACGAGTTTGTGTCGGTTATAACACAATAGCGGTAGATCAAAACACAACTTAACGCCGGACTGATTTATTAAACCACGCGTTATTAAATTTGGTACAGTAATCTCGAGGCCTTCGACCTTTACGCACTCGGGGGTTAATCCCGTTTCAGTTTTTAACGATATGTATTATGTGCTATAAATACCGTTGTTTAATGTTGTGCACGCAAAAATGTCATTTTCATGATGTATATAGAGCGATTTGTGCGTACGGGCTTCAAAGTATCGGCTCAACCCGACGTTTTACGGTATGAGTTGATGCGTATTATTTCACATGCGGTGTATCGTTTCGATCTTTTGCCAATGTGTAACTTTCGAACTGCAATACAAACGGGTGTTGTTGTTTTTTATTTTTTTTTCACTCGACATCTCTTATTCGCGGATAATTTAATCTTTACAGTTGCTTTATATTCTACGAAAAATCACTAGGTCACGTGTACAGAAAACTGTCGAAGGCCTCAATCACGGCAATTGGGGAAATAACCGAATAAAAGTGCCATCATATGCGTTGCATGCAAGATGATTTCATTTTTTAACGTCTAGTTTATCCAACATTGGCATTTTGAAACAAATATTGTGCTATTTTGTATGGATTTTATGATCAAACGTTGCTGAACGTAATCGAATTTCAACGCAAATATTTCTGAGAAATAATATCTAAATCCTATTCACGGCTAGTTGAATGTTATCTGCAAGAGTCGATGATATAGCATGTGTTTGAAATAAATGGCAAACATTGATACATTTATAGGCATTCGAATGATCAAACAAAAAAATCACCGATGTGATGTGACGGAGCAGAAACAAATGACACATAGAAAGTCTAGTATTTCCTACGTTGTTTTTTAAACTGTGAAAAACACAATATATTATTTCGAGCGTTAAGGATGTGTGGATATATTAGTACATTTAGATGTTACATGCGTACCCACAATGTATATAATATTATATAAATAAACTGTAATAATATTCACACAAATAATATTAATATTTGGTCTCATTTTCAAATATTACAGAACACCATATAAACAGTAACTATATTATTTTCCATTGTAATTGTTTAATAACTGTCGGGTGGACTTATTCATATTTAAATATATCATACTTGTTTTATTATGCATATGTGTACTATATATATTTTAATATACGTATATTTATAAAATAATTATTCATAAAATTATTAGTTTTTTATTTTAACTTTCGTTTACGAATGGTTTTAAAATATTTTTTTATATTTAATATTAGTTTCTATTTACTAATGTTTTTATTGTTGTACTTTTTGTTTTATTTTAATTTATTTTTTACTTTTTTTTATTTTTATACCCACTCTTAAAATTCAAAACACATTTAATAAATGACAAAAAAAGTAACAAAATAATTCGTTTTAAATTGTAAACCATTTATAAAAAGTTCTTAAACCTTCAGAATAAAATTTAAATAACTATGTAATATAATAATTTTATTTAATTCTTATTGATAGTAACAAAAATAATTATAACAAAATGATGGTATTAGAGTTGTTGTCGCTTATAAGTACACAACAATTTACTCATATACTTCAATACATACATCATGATACATTACGATGCATCACCATTTTGTTAAAATTATCAACATTATTTAATAAGAATAATTTTGATAAAATGTATTAAGAAAAAATGTTAGAAAATTTCAAAATAAAAGAAAATAATACGTTTACGAATATTATTAAAATAAAGATTAATTTAAAAATTTCTATTGAATATATGAACATAAACGTCTCAAAAGAAACTTTTTTTTGAAGATAGTAAGAATTTCCAATCTTTGATATAAATGAACATAATGATGTTATGATTTATAAATATATACCTACTAAAATCAAAGATCGATTAACATAGTATTTATGAAGTGTAGACTTCATTTTACAGAAATGAGCAAGTTGGAAATATAATTGGTATATTGGTACTTGAATGTACAAACAAGCTTTTTTTATTGCCAAACCATTAAGTTTGTTATATTATAGTATTAAGATTCAAACTGTTTTTATCTGGATCTCATATAATAAATTTAAATTAATTAATCTCGATTTCATGATGAATTATTCGTTGTCTATTAAACTTAAAACATGTAGATTCCTAACCATTATAATTACTTACTTATCAATAACTTATTACTGCACATATAAACGGTATTTCCTTATTATACAGATCTATATCTATGGCACCACACATTTCGAATTTAAAATACAAAACCAGGGATTTTGTATATGCATCGTAACTGCACAATTGTGCACCATTATTTCAAAAGTTATTAGTCAATTTTATTTTTACAAATACGTAACGTAAAAACTAAATTAGAAATATCATATTTATGCTTCTTTCTGCAAAAAATAATAAAATAAAAATAAAATGTGTAATATTGAATTACCTACATGAAAAAACACCGTATCTTAAACAATATTTAGAGAATAAATTAAGAATTGAATAGAAATAAAGTATTGTAAAATAATAATTATGGGTATCTATACCATTATTAGGTATTTATCATTCATCATTGTTTCGATTACGTTTAAGCTAATTTTGGTAAAAATTATTTTAAAAATATATATTTGATAGTGAAAATTATCATTTAATAAATTTATTTCTAGATATGCATTAAAAAGACAAGATAACTTTCTAACACAATCAAATTCATTTTTACAGCAGATCTAACAAACAAAATATAGGCATCCAGTTCATACGTTTAAATTTAAATTTAACTTTTTATTACATACTTGTATGTATATATATATATTAATTTAAATCCATTGTAATCATATATTAATGAACTGATGGTTTTTTGTGACTAAAAAAAAAAAAAAACAAGAAGTTAAATCTAAGTACTTATATTTTATGCTTGGGATATTATATTATTATGCAATTACCTACTTGATCGAAAATCAATGAATTCTATATATACATATATACTAGAAATGGTTTTATTATTAGATGGTGAACAAAATTTTATTTCGAACGATTTTCGAACGATCACTGATTAGCACTGACAGCATAGGAGAACAAATGACAAAAATGTAAGCTAGAAATTACTGTATCTTTTAAAATACTAACTTAATTCTTATTAATGTTATACTTTCTTCTTTAAAAATTTCTGATTAATTTCATGATACAATTATATTAGACAGATTTTTTATGTAGGAGGAGTAATCACTAAAACATTGTGTGGGAGTGTAGAAGAATACTCAAGAAAAATGATAAATATGTTACTACCCTTCCGACAATATCTGCGTATGCCTTTACTTATAATCTTAGAATAAGATTAATATTTTATAGAAATTTCATAGTTTTCGAATTAATTTAAATGTTTGTTACTTATAATTACTAGAAATATTTGATTAAAAATCAAACCTATTTGATTAATAATTAGGTGCAGGTATTATATCATTCATCCTTAGGGCTATAAATTGATCCACCCACTCACTCATAATATTTATTTTTTTTTTTTTAAGCAATGGTAGTTTTATTAAATTAAAACTTCTAGTATTCATAGTTTAAAATACAACTTCAAATTGATTACAATTTACTATATTTCAAAATGTGTTATATAAATCGTACTCCTTTAATGAATATTATATTGTGATTAGATTATAGAAATTAATTTTTTATAAACAGATAGATATATAGGTATGTTGTATGTAAATGCATCTACCAATGTACCTATATAACATATGTTATCTTAATGTCATGTAAACAACAAGATAATTTACACAAATAAAGTATTTTAAATCATTAATATCCGTATAACTATTATAATTATATATTACATGAAAAACTCCTCATGAACCACAACCACCTCATCTTTCAACTGGCCTCAAAAACTCTTCCAGACAACCCCACAAGATGTATCAAACGTAACTGGTGCAGAGATCTGCTTAACCTTTAAAATACATTTATATAAGTCATAAAAAAAAAAAATTTTTATATTCTTTGTAAAAGGTGACTCGATTGCAAGTCTTCCTTCATGTCACTCAAAGTCATTTTTTATATTATTCTTATATCACATTTACTTATTGTATATAATGTACAGAATGTAAATTTCAATAAACGCTGTTTAAAAAAAAAAAATTATATATTAAATCATGAATTAATGTATTCACATTTTAGGTAATTAAGCATTTAATGTAATATTTTTATATTTTATAATAATAATGCGAGATTAATCTTCGATGCTTATTGTTTGTGCATAGAATCTACCATACAAAATATTACCGGCCGCTTTCTCACTATTCTAGTAGGTAGCAAATCTATGGTTTCTGTTTTTTTGTATAAAAATCAACCGTCAAATTCGAAATTAATGGGGTCCAGATAGGTCCCAAGCACCTCTATACAAAATGTAAATGACTTTTGAAATGATGGTGCACTAACAACAGTACACAATTTACTATAGTAATTATTATAACGAAACCTCCAGTTTTTTGCTCTAAATTCGAAACGGGAAGTACCAGAGACATAGAACTATAAAATAATTAATTTCTCTAATAAACGATATCATTCAATATATTCCAAGCTATAGCATAACATAATATGCAATACAATTATAGTACCTGTATCAAAAATTCAAAGTACTTTTCTAATATTTATTTTAGAAAATTATAGGATGACGTATAAATTAAATAATATTGTGAGTACATATGAATCTGTACCCTGAATCGAACAGGTAATTCTTACATTGACTTAATGATAGTCTATTATTCTTTTTGGACCCCAGTGATGAAAATAATATTATTCGTATTTATAGTCTCTTTTTAAATATAAAACTCAACACAAATTTTACCTCCAACAAATCATTATTAGCGAATCTTTAAAAAACTTAAGAATATTGAATATAAATTCATACTAGAAAAATCACAAAAAAAAAAAAAAATTATAATTTCAGAAATAAATATAACGATCTCGTCACATAGTAAACATTATTATAAGTATTATATAAATAGATGCGATATCAGTGGTGAGCATAATATAAGAGACTCATGTTCAATCGTATGCTTTCAGGTAAAAAATCAACTCATTTAGAAAACGCTTTGTAAAATGCATAATAATTATGTATACCTTTTTAGGATTGATATTTAGCATGTATCTGTATACAATATACATTTATACTTAACTAATGAACCCTCTAAAAACAACTACTCTTCTTGTACCAAATTAATTTGTAGGAAATAATAACCCTCAAAGAAGATAATTCTGACATACAGTACTGCGTGTTAGAGTTTCAAAACATTTTACTGACTATTAAAAAATATTCGAATGTAGTCAATGTAATAAACTTGAAAGTAAAAATGCTATTTACTACTGTATTCTAAATGTATTAAATAGTTGTAAATTACCAATTTCACTCAGAGTCCCGAAAATATTAAGGTTGCGCAAACCATGTAGTACAATATAACGTTTTAGTGTGTAAAATAAAACTAATCATTTCTATTCATTATGCAATACCATCAAATAAACTTTACAATTTTACCGATTTAGCTTTTACTAAATCGAAATTAAACGAAATATTTAACCTGTATGTTCAAACTTAAACTGTAAGCGAGACAAGTGTTTTTAAATGAAAAGTATTGCGATCAAATATTTAATAATAATATTTACTCAAATGACGGCGCAGCAGCGTTGGTCGCGATAGTGTTACTTTGTGTAAACCTAGTGTTCATTTTTTTTTATTATTATTGAAATTAGACAAAAATTACTCTAAAGTTGTAAATTTCATTAATATATTCACGCAGTAATGTGATGGAAATACCACCGTTGTTTTTATCTGGTCTTGCGAAACAACGGTTTGCTCAATATACAGGTATATGTATTCGTAAATAGAATTGAATCACATTTCGGAGTCACATTTTTCCGGACTAGTACCTATCACACACGAACACACTGTCGTAGTCATTTATCACTGAACATTATATTATACATGCGAACAATGACAATAGCGCACACAACAGCCGTACACGATAAGCGCATTTGTACGTATGTAAACGCATAATATTGTATACGTGTGTGTTTTAATAACATAAAACGTCGCGATTACTATGATAGTGATTAACAGTCGGAAAACTGAATTTAGGCGAAGACACCAAAATGAGATTTAACATGAAGCCGGGGCCCGGGGACAGTGACTTCGAACAGTGGCAGAGCGCTATGAAAATGGTCGCCAGACTTCCGGACGGCGTGCCGCACGAATTCCGTAACACGGTGCGTACACATTATTACAATATAATCAATACACGTCACGTACACGTATAAGAGATAAATTTGTTGTTCCTTTATCTTATAAACACCGATAAAAAGGTTCTATTAATTTCTCCATTAACCGTTCTCATAAACTGATGACAGACCGTACGTTTCATCACTTTTCAGTGGATATCATGAACCTCCGGTCCCTTTATCCCCGTTCCACATCATTGGCTTAGAATATGGAGACACGTAACAATTGGTCGTAGCATTGTATGTGGATTCAGCCACTAGTCATCGCTGTTGTCGTTTGCATTCAGCTTAATGAAAACAGAATTACAATGAAACAATACAACAATCAAGCTTTCCGTTGCTGAAAACCTGTTTTTCATCAAGTGGAACGCAAACGAGTACAGCGACGTCTAGTGTCTATATCCACGTGCATTCATTACTAATTTCAACAGAACTACGAAGAGTACTTTAAGAAGTGTATTATATAGACCCAACTTCCGCACACAGAGGCAGAAATAAGCATTTTTACGGGAAAATGTTTAAATTACACCTTATCAGAGACCGAAAATTAAATACCATAACCCATATTTGTTTTCTAATAAGTAGCATACTTATTAAGTTTTAAATACTTCATAAGTAGCAAAATAAAAACATGAAACTAGTAATCAATTATAGATTAAAGAATACAAAAAATATACTCTCTAAAATTATAAACCCAAAGATGAATTCTTGTCTTCCTCCCCTAACTCCGACCTTGGCCGCACATAATCGATATTGATAATGTACTGTGTGTCCATCTCGCGTTGCAGTTGTGGCTGACACTAGCGGAGAAGTACTTGACGTCCAGGAACGTGGAGTGGCCTAAAGTAGAACGGTTTTGTTTCAACGACACGACCAACCCAGACGACGAAGAGCTCGGCGTGCAGATCGTCAAAGACCTGCACCGGACCGGATGCAGTTTGTTCTGCGGATCTTCCGGGCTGGAAAACCAGGCCCTGCTAAAGCGTGTGCTGCTGGGTTTCGCCCGATGGAACAAAGCGGTCGGCTACTGTCAGGGTTTCAACATGTTGGCCGCGCTCATACTGCAAGTGATGGAAAAAAACGAATCGGACGCACTTAAGGTTTGTTAAAAATACAAGCGCGCATCATCGAAGAAAAATATCGCGTATTTTGTACTATGTAAAAATACGAAAAAAAAAACAAAAAAGTAAAATTAATAGGCTGGATGAAACTTCATAGTTGGTTAATATACAGTAATGGTATTACTGTATTAGTTTTTAAAATTTGAAACATTTATACTATTGTTGGTGGCGTAGTAAGTGTATGGCAAACTGTGCCTGCACAATAGGCATAAAGTTATGTAAAAAAACGTATTTTTATTCTACCTTCAAGCAACATTTTTTCTTTATACTATTTTAAATGTGTATATTTTGTCTAATTGTATACACTACGTATGAATTTAATGATGAAATTATTGATGTAAAAAGCATAAGGAAATTCTTATTGAAAATTTCATATGAAGAAATTATCAATGAATTTGGTAGTCTAAAAGTGAGAAAAACAAATTTTTTTAGTTAAAAATTTACATTGTAATAATACCTAATAAACATAAATTTAATAGAAGAATAACTACATTTTTTTTATAAGGTAAATAAACATTTAATGTTTAAACTTTCGGATCTAAAAAAAGTAATCTAAAATTTAAGTGCCTTTAATCAACATATATTTTATTAAAATACTTTAAAACTTTGAAATTACTAAAATACTCTTAATTGAAAACATTTAATGAAAATTCGTTCTCTGATTTCATCAAAATTTCATTTTAAAACACCTATAAATCATTTTTACGACTTCCTAATAATTTTTTTTATTGGCTACTAATAACTTTATATGAAAAGTATAAATATAATACATTTTATAAATTATTGACTTCAAAAATGAAGTGAATTTTTGTTTTTTTTTTTTTATTGTTTGGTTAAGTTTAATATTTTAACGCCTGTAATTTTTTTTTATTATACTAGAATTTTTGATTAGTTATACATATTTACAAAGCTTTTTGTAAGTACTACATTTTTAAGAATTTAATTTATGGACATATTTGTAAAAAAAATTTTAATATTCTCTAAATGGATTATTTTTTTTTTTTTTTAATTATACCATCCATAGCAAAGGATGATATAAGAATACAGTGGAAATAAACATATATTATTTTGTATTATAATGAAAACGAAAATTCGAAATTATCGAAAATCGGTTTACCGTAAATATTGTAGTTTTTACTTACAACTTCTTATTAATTTTTCGTAAATATAATGAAAAACTGTCAAAATAACCTAACTATAACAATGTAATAATATGAAAACATATTCGATCAGAAACATCTTATGATTGTGATAATTGGAATAAAGTTTTCGGTCAAAATCATGTACACAGACACAAAAAAAAACACATCATGGTACAACCAAAACGTTTGTTGTTTCACACAACAACACAATTCGCCTCAAGTGTTATACGAAAATCGCATGTGACGATATTATTTACTGTCTCACATCGCCGAGTTGACCAACTCTCCGAGTTTCACAGTGTACACATGTATCAGTGATATAGACGCGTATTGTCGACTCGAGGGCGACAGTTGTTTACCGCTATTATATTATTTTTGTTTTTCTCTATTAGGTCATGATATATTTGATCGAAGGCGTGCTGCCGGAAGGATACTTTGCCAATAACCTTAGGGGATTGTCTGTCGACATGGCCGTGTTCAGAGATTTGCTGCGCAGCAGACTTCAAAACCTCTCAAGGCATCTGGACAGGTTGCAGACCGAATCAAAGGACTCAGGTAAGGATTCGAGCCCCCGTCACCATATATCGCTGTTATGATCAATGGCGTTCTAATTACATGCTATCAAATACAGGAACCAGCTACGAGCCGCCTCTGACGAACGTGTTTACAATGCAATGGTTTCTCACGTTGTTTTGCAACTGTCTTCCTCAATGCACGGTGCTCCGGGTCTGGGATTTAATATTTCTCGAAGGGAGCACAGTGCTTTTAAAAACCGCTTTAGCCATCTGGGACGCATTGTCCGAGTGAGTATAAAGCATGGGTCATTCTACAGTACTATGTATCGTTAAACTTCCATTGTGAAAATTCGACGAGCTTATGGATACTTGAATCTGACCGATCTCATCTAAAAATACCAATTGCGATGCCCCCACATCGATGTTTCAAATTTTACTTAGAGAACCGTTCAATCACGACGTATATAATATAATGAACACTGTTCAAAAAATATTCCACTGAAACTCTTATTATAACATAATTTTAAATTCTAGAGGTATTTTATTGGTGTGCATTTTTTAAATATATAAATAACATATATGTTATGCAAATCGTTGCATACCGTATACCTATAATTATTTCGTGTTAAAATACATTTAATTGCATTTCATAATTTAAATCCATAAATCAACAATATTTAATTAACAAACAAAATATCTAATTTTAAATCGTATTAGCAAATCGTATCACCATATCAGTATAAGTCATTTCTGTAGTTTTTTGACGAGTACCACGAACTATTAACAAAGTTAATAATCGTATTGTTCTCTATAACAAGCATAATAGCGATTTTTTGTACACTTTAAAATTATCACCGTCAAAGCATTATATATTCGATATATATATATATATATATATTACATTATATATACTGCTAATGATTCCGAATAAATAACAATTTATCATTTAGTATTTTTACGTGGGTTGAAAATTATACGCGATAGTTATATTTTGCTGCAGAATGAGACAAAAATTAATTATATTATTCCAAGCCGCAGTACGGTATGAATTGTCTAAATTCAAACAATAGTTACATACAAATCGCAACGTTAATAATTATAAATTAAAGTACAAGGCTGCACTTAATACAAACCTACTAAAACTCGCAATTACTTGAGAATTCCGTTCTGAGGGCTCATACGCATCTCATTGCGACGGAATTTCAGTATTCATGACGTATTATTGCATAACAATAATATCTTTAATATAATTTTACGTAACATTTTAACTTGCACAATTCAATGTAGATTTAAGAGTTCACTTTTCAATATGTATGTATATTATTTTTTCTAATAAAACGTTTTTCAAACATTTGTCTAATAAAATCCGTTGGCTCTAGCCGAATAATGACTGTGACAAGTGCAGACGAATTTTATAGCATTATGGCTGTCCTCACCAGAGAAATGCTTGAGTTCGGCTTAATGGACGCCAACAATTTAATCAATGTGAGTATAAACGATTGATGTCGATACCAATATTTGAATGGGACCGTGCACATCGCTCGCATATTATTATTTTTTTTGTTCGTTTGTGCACAAAAATTCTATAATAAATTATAATAATATACGCGCGCATCAATGATTACATATTACTAATTATTATTATTATTATTATTATTATAATTATTATCGTTATCATATTCTGCCACGCAGACAATCAGTACGATGAACGAACTGGTCGAAGTCAAAGAACTCCGCGAAAGATATATGTATAACATAAACCCATGGGTCAGTCACATGGCAAAACGGGGACTGAGGTTGTTCTACACGGAATCCGATGTGGAGGAGACGGATAGCGATGACGATGTCGACAGTAAATCGACGGCTGTCGTCGCAAGCAATGATACGTCGAAGTCAAAAAGTAAAACGTTTTAGCTGCGTGCTAACAACCAAAACATCTATTGGATTTTTTATTAAACGCGTTTGTGTTTTTAGACAGCAAAACCAGTAGAAGTAATAGACAACCGACTCCCAGTCTAGAATCTGAAAGAGAGAAAGTAGCACTTGATATATCTTCGCTGAAGAAGCAGTATAGTAAGCTCAAAGAAAGGCAGAAACAAGTTCAAGTTATCTTAACAGGTAAATAACAATGATACCATAATAATATTTACGACGTCTCTCTACACAATGTTCTGTTGAGCGTCCGTTGACGATTGCTTATAAAACATACGGGTCACCAACCTAATACCTAGACTCTTTTGGGGTCGGAGTAAATGGATTTTGTTTTTCTGATTTGGTAAAAAATAAGAGAAAGAGAAAGATTAAAAAAATAACGAATTTATTTATAGAGATAAAAAAAATGTAAATATATTAAAATAAATGTATAAATTATTTGTTTCTTTTAAGTGGTAGAGGAAAGCCCATACAGGCGTAAAACCTCCACCTCAGAATAATGATAATTTCAAAACTTGACCACATGAACCAAAACGGATTATATGATATAATTTATAATTTACCTCGCGAAGGCCGCCGGGAGAATTTTCCACGCGTGGACTTATAAAATAATAAAGAAAATAATATATCAACCTAATGAATACCGACCAAGGTAAAATAATAATAATATTATAGTTCCTTTTTGATACATTACCGACCAATCGGTAAATTGGTTGTCGTCTCAGGACGCATCGACATGGTCCGGTTTACTCTCTTATGTAGTGGACGACGGAACAGCTGCACACAAAGTGAGCGAGTATAATTATTTAAAAAATATACGATACCCACAAATTGAAATAATTATAATAATAATAATAATAATAATAATAATAATTGGTAATTGTTCGATACTCGTTATCATACAATGATTAATGACCATCCACTAACACACCACGCACAGCTGGAAAGAGAGGTGTACTATTAATGAATCGTCGGGGAGAATTATAAGGTGTTTTCGTCCATTGGCGTTGTAGGTGATGAAGTGGTCGTGCATTTATTGACAATAGTTATACAATATTTAATGAGTGAGCCATAAACTTGGATACTCATTGTTTTTGACCGTTACATATTATATTATCATTTATTCGATATTCTCCAATATCATACTGCGAGGGTAGGATACTTTTACATTTAATGGCAAAGATGCTCCGCTACTATCGAAAAACAATTTTAAGCAAATATTATAATGAAATATTCATAATGCATTAGGTATACATTAGGTACTTATGGAGTCTTTGAAATATTTTATTGATATACTATATACACGTACAGTTTAAACATTCGTATATCGTTTGAGTATTATGTTATAATAGAACAGTTTTATTATATACGAGTAGTTACTATATTATATGTTTGAATTACAATTTCTGACACAAAAGCTCTAGGGTTATTTATTTGTCTAAGTAAATATAGAACGAAAAAACCGCATTTATTCGGGTGAATTTTTTTTTCTTTTTTCATCATTATATATTCTCTGAGATAAAATACTGAGAAATCGAAAAATAAATTTTCAAAGTCAGTACTGTTTTATAAAATATCTTATATAATACGACGTTACGTGAAACCTATGGTGCCTTTTTCCTATCCGAAAATATGTAAGCAGAAAAATTAAAGAAAAAACACTACTGTAAAACCAATAATACACATTCCGCATTTTGTTCAGAATCTAAAAAATTAACATCAAATCAATATTCAAATTTTTCATTCGTCCGTGTTCGAAATCGCTCATATCGAAACATTTATTAGCATTTTAAATTGATTTTAACAATTTGGTGCGTTGCAGAACCGTAGAAATCAATTTAATTATATGTACATCGTTTGAATCGTTTTTAACGTAACATTTTTACCGTATTTTAGTCAACGTTTTTATTCAATACAGTAAATATATAACACTATATGACCCTAATAAAAGGCAATATTTAATTCTGTCTTTTTTATTTTCATCTAATAAATGAAACTGAATTTTATTTTTATTTTTTACAGCCGCCTGTAATGGACAAAACTTTATCAGTACCTCCAATTCTTCGGCAATGAATCATTTGCTCTTCGGCAAAACAGCACTGCGGTGCACTTCCATCGGACCCATACCTGGATCCATACCTTTGAAATACATACAAGACGTCAAAAAACCTGAAACTAAAATAGGTATTATATAAATATAAAATTAACGTTTTTGTAATACTATTGCGGAATATAACAGTAGTGATATGATGTGAGAAATTATGAGTGCAGTTTTCAGTTATCACAAATTCTATAATTTAAAAGTCGTATTGAAGTTTATAATGGTTACGTCGTTTGAATTTGATTGATTTTATATCAGTAATACATATTTTGTGTAATATTTAAACAATTTGAAAATCAATCATGAACATTCATTTTTTCATCGGCTTTAACTGATTCTAAGTTTTTCTCTGTTGGCCCCCTTAACTAAATATTGGCTTGCCAAATAAATGTCAATAAATGTTTATAAATTACACTAATTTCTAACTATAATATCCGAAATGGACTTAAATCAATGATTTCGTGTTGGTATAATATCGAATATTAAAAGGCAAAAGGAACTAAGCGAGATTCTAGAGCTTAACAACATCAAGTACACCAACAGTAGGACTATTATTATTTTTGAAGGCCATATTATACTTGTAATCCAACTTTTTAAACATTGGCAGTTTATTCATACAACCCAGCTTCGTCTGTATACAACTTTTTGTGTTACGTATAATTTTTTTTTTTTATCAGTTTTTATATTACAGGTTGCTTTTAAATGTCTTTACCCTGGGTTGCTCGTGTATTGTAATAATCAAAATAGGAAAAAAATTAGTATATTTTAGTATTTTGAAGACAAATTTTGAGATACAATTCTAACCGGAGAAATATTGAAATAATATATAGCCTATTAAATTATAACTTACCGTCCAGACTATAAGCAGAACTAACTCTAGAATATGCGACACAGAAGTGTCCATGCGAAAAGTATTCTTCTCTACAGTCAACGCTCCAGCCATGTTTAATGATTGTCCTTGAGACTTATTTTTATATTAATGGTTATCCATAGCAAAGCGAAAATTGAGAGGGGAACTGTATTCTTTTAAACTTAAAGGGATTAACGTTATTCTTGGAATCTCGAGCACACCCAGTGATAACAATGGCTTCTATTATATTTTTATACAGAGCTTTTACTTTTAATCTAATTCCATTACACAATTTATAAGTGTTAAGTTTTCTTAGTAACGTTACAGGTGCTTTAATTTAAAAGATAAGTTTATGTGATGGAAATACAGAATGGTTTAAAGTATTAAGAAATTATAAAGGATAATAGACAGTGTTTTCCATTTGCATCACTATATCAAAAATTTATATTTAACAGCCTTTTATTTTTAAATATCTTTAATATAATTTCATTGATTTCGGCTGCCTTGTCATTATTTTAAATTAAAATTGCTCGCTCACACAACCATTCAGAGGGTTTCTTCTTGATGTTAATTATATCAGGGTATATTCTAGAAGTTAGATCTGGTAAAGAACGAACAACTGAAAATTTTAAGCACAATTTTACTTCATCATTCCTTGTACCCCTAAACATAACGGGTAATGTTGGCCGAATATCTCCCACCGTTATTCACGCAACAAATGTGCTTGAAAAAAAAATTAGTGTTAATATTAGAGTGAGGAGTTTTTCAAAAGTTGTGACAATAATATTACATCTCATATTTCATAAGTGCTCTAAACATTTGGTGCCCGAACTTTATTTGTTATGACAATAAAGATTGAATCAAATGAAACATTTTTAAAATTCTTTAAACTTCATCATTCATTGGGACCAAAACAAATTAAATCTGATTATCTACAATAACGTTTCCAAGTATTTAATCACGTAATATTTTTGACATTGTTCGTAAACCAATGACAAAACAAAATTTGTTTAATTTTTAATTTTTTTAGATATTTAATATCTTAGGTATCAATATATAATTGTGTTTATAATATCAACATAAATATATAAATTATTATATTTATCAGAATTGAGTATGGCAATATTGCGTTTATATGATAAAATGATTTGTAGTGTTAATATAATAAAACATACTATGATTTTTTGGTTTTTATTTTTTATTTTATTTTTTTTTCGAAAGGTCGTCTACTAAATACAAATTACACTTATGAGTCTTAACATAAAAATTGGGAAACACTGATCTACCATATATATGTGTTATACACCACATATATACATACCATTATATATATGTATAACTAGCCACGTAACCAGGCCTTATAAGAGTATAATTTATTGACTTTTCAAAATACAACTTGCAGTGGGTGTTGGTTGATTAGATATTCTTGGTATTTAATTAAATGTATAAATCATTATACTCGTATAATTTCCAATTATAGAATTTGAAATAAAGTATCATATTACGTTTTGAAAAAAAAATAACAATAAAATCAAATATGTAACAGAATCGTGTAACTACATAATTAGTATTTTCGGAGGGCACCCCATCCCCAAAGCATATTGGTACATTATTGATTTTTCACTTTGAACGGCAAGTGGGTCGGGAGTGGTGTGTTACCGCCCAATCACCTCTATGGCTTTTGGGTTTATTTTACTGTAACCGATGTGCATTAACGCTGTGCAGATTTATCCGTACAGTATAATATTTGGATTTCAACGTCGTTTCAGACTCAATAATCGTCGAAAAACGTACAGTCTCGTCATCTTCGTCCACTTCGTCCACTTCCACCGAGCTCTGCGACGACCCTGCGTCTGACTGTTCCAGCGAGCGGTCGGTCAAAAACAACGGTGGCGACGGTGACGACACGTGCAAAGACTGTGATAGGAAGCAGGTGGATGACTACGTGACGTCGTGCTTTGACTGTGATAGAAGCCGTATCGAGGACGGAATCGAAAACGTGGTAGGACTGACAGATGCGGAGGTAGAGGAGCGGTACTGCCGCGCTAACGACGTTGTCGAGGACATCCAAGACGTCGATGACGTGAGCCTTGCCGAAATGTTGCGAGCAAACTCGGAACTGTTAGACCGGATGTGCAGAGGAAACGGTGGCTCCGGTGGAGATGCAACGGCGATCACGCCTCCGGAAAAGACGTCCGCGGTAGACTTGGAAGATCGGTTACCCGACTTGATCAATGACATCGACGCTTTCAGCGGATCCTTGGTGACGGCCTCGGAGCCTCAATTCGGAGACTCGTTGGCCGACTTGTCCTCCGAGCGCTTGGACAGAGAACCGCGGTCATCACTGACGGGATCAGAAGTAGCTGAAGACAACGATTTCGGCAGTAATAATGGCACCACGACAACGAAACCGTTCGATCCGTTTCCTTCGAAAGCTCGACAGCCCAAACGGCTCGGAATTGAGTTGGGCCTGTACCCGGACGGTTCGAATTGATCGATAAAATTTATTCTTCCTTTTTCATTAATAATATATAAAAATATTTTTAAAAAAAAAAAATACAATCATCGTTTAAGAATATTTTGTAAACATTTTTTTTTTTTTGTGTTTCGTTTATTCTCGACAATACTATCGTTATTTAATATATTTATTATATTTTTATTTACATTGTTACGAACGGCCCACGTGACATTAACTCTTGCGTGTACGTACACAGGACTATGTTGAAGACCGCTTGTCTTTGTAGACGTTTTTGGAAATTTTACCACACATGTGATATTTTGTACAAAAAAAATTCTTCAAAACTTTATTCCTTCTCGTATTTATACTATACAGTTTTGATAATAATAATAATAATAATTTAACATTAACTATTATTATACAGAAATACACATTACATATATGTAGCTTTAAACAAAGATGCCAATCACCGCCGTCGATATTATCTTAAATATTTAAATTGATTATTATTTTTAAGTTTCAAAGTATTTTTATTAAGAATATAATATATATAGGTATTTATATTTATGTATTTTATATAATAATCTATACAGGTTATATCAAACGTTATAACGTTTATTTTTTTGTGAACCTAACGAATGACATAATATAAAATACGTACGTGTATTGCTCATTCTTCGAAAGTAAATACATATATAATTATTGTTATTAATAAATACGTTATACGATTAAACAATTTTAATAAGTAATTGATATAATATGATAAATGGTTCTACAACAAAGTATTTATTATAAATTCAAATTTATTTGTTGGTTTGTTTTTTTTTACTTTTATGTGAACAATTATTTGTAAACATATTTTCACCTTAAAAGTTCATAATTACTATTAATTATTCATCATTGTAATAACACTGTGAAAAAATTTAATACTACGATTAATTTGAAATAAAATAAAACTTATTTTTAAAAGTAATATGCGCATAAAAATCAATAGTCGACACTTAATAATCTTACAAATTTTAGTTTTGACATAACCAATAGCAGCAACACAGTCGAAAATGCTAAAATATAATTAATTTTTATCTCAATCATTGATATAAAGTGACCAAAATATTCACTTTTTCCAAAATTTGGTGTAAAGAATAAATATAATAATTATTTACAAGCATTTACACTTTATAGAACAATTGTTCGAGTATAATATATTAAATTAAATGAAATCAAAAACATTTGATTTGAATATATATTTAAAACTAAGTATTATAACTTAAGAGTTTCACTGGCCTGCTGAACTCGAAATCTTTAGAAATATAAAAATGGATGATAAGTTGTTTAAAATTGTGTAAAAATTTAAAAAAAAAAATCGTAGTTCTTATAATGATATTCACATAATATTGTAATCAAATCACAGTATTTATTCATCACAAATTGTCTACGGATATTCATAACACGCGTGTACGAATATGAACGAAAATATGATTTATCGTTTATAAAAAAATTAAAGTTCAACTTCCAACTGAACACGATATGCGTTATAGATATTTCATAGTCGTAGGAAAATCAAAAGTTAAAATTACATTCCTGACGAAACATTCCGTACGCCTACATATAATATACAAATTATTTTACATACTTTGGCATCAGCAAATATTTATATATTATATATTATATATTTTATATTATAAATATATTTATCTATTTGTATATTTATATATTTACATATATTTTTGATACATTAGTATTTAATGAATTTTTTTTTTTTATATCGAATACCTATAAAAATAACTTATTACGTATAATATACGTAAAACGAAATTTATTGCAAAATAACTAGAAAAATTCAGTTGGAATTCAGTCGTCAGTTGGAAAATAACCACTTAAGGTTAAAGGTTGTATTTTTTGTTTGAACAACGATATTATTTTTTATCCTTTGGTTGCATTTAATTTCAGAACTCAACAGTCATAGATATGTCTGCTGGCTGTCACCGTAATAATATTATGATTAACTGCAGAATAGTGCACTGTAATTTGCATTTTCAATAATTATTATTCTTTGATTAAACTTAATTAATTTGGAATTATGTAAGGTATTATGTATTTGGTTAATTATGTAAGCCAATTAATTAAAATATTATCAACGTTCACTTTGGAGAGTAATTATTTAATGTATATATATAATGAGGAGAAGCCAATTCCAATCCAGTCCTTGATGAAATACTTAGGTATCGTACCCTACACATTTGGGCTCACCGCATGAAATTTAAACGTAAACAGATCAGTCGATGCTCTTCTTCAGCGTTTCTCAACGGAAGATACGCGCACCCTTGGTGGTACGTGAAAAGATACGAGAGTATACTCGGGAAAAATAGGGTAATGGTGAAAAATACAACTCTTGGTGTATGTGAATTAACGAATTGTTTATGAATTAGTCGATAACGAGCACTGCGGAAAAAGCTTTTTTGTCGTACACGTTCGTTAAAAATATGTTTTGTAATAGACTTTTTGAGAGTTCAGACTTTAACTCAGTTTACTTATCTGTAAAACCAGATTTCAAAAATTAAGTCTTACTAAAAAAACCCCAAGGATCCCATTAAAATTGTAAAATGTATATTATTATTTATTTTTTTTTTCATGTACATTGCGCATACATGAATGGCGCAAATGTATTAACTTAAATGAATACTTCATAATTATTTATTTTATAATTATTTATTTATTTATTTTACAACTAAATTTATAATTTCTTATCAATCCTATGTGAAAGTAGAAAAACTGACAGTAGGGGGTGTGTAAAGCTATGGCGAGAGGTCAAAGGGCACATAAATGAAAAAACGATTATAAACGCTGATCTGCTTCATCTTCTAAAATCTAAAATATGTTCTAAATTACAAAATGCTCAATTATAAATCTATTATTAGATCAGTTTAGTCCTATTTTTCTAAATTTCTAGTAAACGTTGCACCACTTATCGAGTATACACGCTTGTAATTTTTGGTTAGATAAGGTAAAGCTGGCGGTATTTACGGTATATCGGTGAATCACCGGTATTTCAATATTTCGGTATACCGCCACACCGGTATTTTTCAGTACGGCGACGGCGGTACCGATTACGTGGCCGTACTATTTCCGATAATATTTTCGTTGTATTAGTTTATTCTTAGTATTTTAGTATATAGGTACATTACCTATTATTAAAAGTAATATAATTATTTTAACATGTATGGCTATGATTTTATGTTTTAGTGTATAATTTACATCATAATTAATAATTCAATTTATCACTCATTACAATAGTATTACATATATGTACAACATTATTCATTATTAGTTATAGTAATTGTGATATTATAATATTTTATAAAAAATAAAAATATTATTAATTATTCTTGTGCCTAATGAATAATGTTTATTATCAAACAAGTAATTTTTATTTCAGTTGAATATCTTTTAAATATTTGTCTATGCATTTTGTCTTACTCTCATATTCGTATAAATCTTGTGTATCAGAGTTATTTTTATAATTAATATTTTTTGTTCCGATTCACATTAAAAATTTGTACTTTCCAATTTCCACTTACACCGTGTTCGGTAAAGGAGCTTTTAGCCTTTAGGCACACTTGACCTTGTCGTTTGAATTTAGATATACTCAACTTATAGGTAACGTGTTACTAATATTTTGATACCTATCCTAAATAATGTCCCAAGAATTTAATATACCTATAGTCTGCACAAAACAACACGACTCGATGAAGTGTAAAGGCGCCTCAACGTATTAACGAAGTTTGAGACTATACGGAACACGGCGATAATATACAGTATTTATATGATCTAAGATACATGTAGTGTTGTAAAATTACCGGTAATTTGTTTTTGGGTAACTTACTTGAGTAAATTACCGGTAATATTACTTTTTTATGGTAATATTGAGAAATTTATTTTTTCATGTAAAATTACCGGAAATTTATTTTTAGCTAACTTACTTGAGAAAATTATCGATAACATTACTTTTTTATAGTAATATTGGGAAATTTATTTTTCAACAACCAATTACCTAAATAAATTCTGAGACAATTACTTATATAATTATACAATTGCTTAAACAAAAACACTGATTCATCACTTCGACAGAATACAGATATTTTTTATTCGTCTAAGTTCTGAGACAATTAGACGAATAAAAAATATCTGTATTCTGTCGAAGTGATGAATCAGTGTTTTTGTTTAAGCAAATTTCAATTTCTATTATATATTTATATAGGTACTTGTAAACATTAAGGATATTTGACGAATCTGACTAAAATATACGATACTGTCATACTACTAAAGTGCTAAATGATAATTGTTATAATTTTAAATTTATACTAATTAATATGTTTATATTTTTCTCTATCAGTACCTAATCAGTAATCACTAATCATCAGTGCTCAATAGCAGAGTGGCACTGCCTCCAAAAAGCCCAGAACATAATAAGTGTAAATGGTATAATATGTTATATGAATATGATTCAAAAAATTAAAAAAAAAAAAATACTCATAAAGTGGTAGAGTAATTTATATTTATTACTTTACCGATAAATTACTTAATTTAAAATACTTTACCGAGGTAATATTACCGACTTACATCACTAGATACATGAAGTATTTACCGAATGTATACGGTATTTACCGAAGAGACGGTATATACCGAAGGAACGGTATTTACCGAAAAATACAGGCATATCGGTGTACCGATAGATTCCGGTATGTAAACACATACCTAATACCGGTGAGTGAATTTCCCATACCGCCATTTCTAAGATAAGGTATTTCTGCATGTACAGGAAAGATGTCGAACAGCAATATAAACGTTAATTGTCTCGTAAATAGTCTCATGGTATCTTAAAATGAACTTGCATTGCATTTTCGTTGTTATTAATCCGGGTATTTGATCATTAATTTTGCTAACTGGTCTGATAGTTAATGAATTACATACGGATAACTTATATCTGGCTCAAGAGTTTATTCAAATCCAAGGTGTTAACTGTCGCTGCCGACATTCGTCCAAACCTGATTGCCGATACCCAATAAATAACTTAGCAAGGCAATCTTAAATACGTAATCTAACTAACGTAGTTTAATAATAAAAACGTAAATCATTTGAATTCATCTAATTTTCTAAAAAAAAAGAAAATATAGTATTATAAACAGTTTAATGAAATGATTGTTCTTTTAAAAAAAATTTAATAAATATACTGATCGAATAAATAATAATATTTTAAAAGCTGTATTATTATAATTTGTTTTTCGTAATACACGTGTTGGTGTACACAATACACATGTACTCGAGTACACGTGAAATTAAAATACAAGTGCACATTTACGTGCACTTAAAAAAGCACGTGTACTTATGTACGTGATCCGTCCATTACTTTATTATACACTTGTATATAAAACATACTCGTTTCCAAACTGTGAATGGTTATCATTTGTTGCATTAAAATCAATTGTTAGTACAATTACAAAAGTCCACTCTACTCACTGGCGATCGTACTTCGGTAATTGAATTGAGATT
The DNA here is from genome assembly GCA_034509805.1 of Sipha maydis. Classification (NCBI taxonomy): domain Eukaryota; kingdom Metazoa; phylum Arthropoda; class Insecta; order Hemiptera; family Aphididae; genus Sipha; species Sipha maydis. The sequence goes on along the minus strand of JASXSY010001845.1, from coordinate 15,245 downwards.
GTCGATTCCGGAAACTAACCTACAAACACTCACAGATTACATTTTAAACCTTTTATAGCGTTTCCGCGCCGGCAGACCAATCGGGTTCCATTTAATTCGGGTACGTTCAGTTACGATAAAATAGTTCAAGCCGTCCGTGTTTATAAAAATAACTTTTAACGCCTCTGACGATCTTTATTTTTACATCGTGTAGCAACTTTACATTCACAACACCACGACCTGGCCGTGTATAACGTTTGAATAATAACGAGTGTGAATTTTCTTTGTGTACGATGAAAACCGTGCGGTACGAACGAGTATGATCGAGCGCGAAACGCGCTCGTACCGCACAGAGTTAATTTGACATTTTATTGTGTTTGTATCAAACGCGTCTACGCGCATACGTACACGTACGCACGTAGGTACAAACTGTACGAGCGGAACGACAACTGATCGATTGGTCGCCAATTTTAAGTAACCAGCGGCGGTATGCTAAACAAATACGAGAAGACCGCACCGGCCGCACCTTCGGTAAATGATTACTTTTATCGCCTTAAATGTACACTCGTGTGTACGGGAATTAGTGTTTGGTTCGTTCCAATAGGTTTCACGTGCGACGGCCGTTACGCATTGAAATCAAAGTGTCCAGGAATCGTAATGATGTAATTGTCTACGATTTTGCTCCGCAAAAACTGCGTCACGGAGACTTAACCCCGTAAATGAACAACTGATGCACCCGATTGTCGTTATGAATTCAAAGGATCAAATCGTTCTGAACACGAAGCGTCATGGTTTTAGTGGTGCCGAACAAGTATCGATAGTTGATTTCAAATCATTTAGTATTGGTTCGTCGAATTTACGAGTCCTGTTAAACAGGAAAAGGGAAAAGATCAAGCTGCGATCCGCAATCATAATGTTATAACAAAAAAGTAACGTAGAATTGTTGTCGCAGACGAATATTTCCGATAAAATATATCGCGAAAATATTGTTCACACAACTAAAACCAATCTATTAGAACGTAAAAATAGTAACTGAAAAACAAAATTCAAACCGTTTATCCAATTGTATCATATTCGTGGAACGCACAATACGTGTTTTACTGTAATCAAAAATCGCAACTAATATCTATAATGGTCGATAAGTTATTATCTTACTGAAACTTTTTTTTTTTTTAAAAAGAATGTCTACGCTATTACGAAAAGTAGTTCTCTTCATTTCAAGGAACATAATTAAATACATAATCAACAACTGAAGGTTGGTTTATTTTATTATATATTACATTATTATAATTTATTTCTAGTATAGATTACGCTTGTTCAATAAATCATAAACAATAAATGTGTCGATAAAAACCACCGATACTAAATAAGACATAAACAACGTGTCGATTTCATTAATAATCAGATATGCAGTACCTACTTCAAAACTGATTTTTACCCTTGAACTTATTTTTAATGTATACATTTATACTGAAACGTACTTACGAGATAATTAATCATACAACTGACGAAACTTATTGAAATCAAAATATGCTGTTTTTTGTATAAAAAAAAAAAAAAAATGTAAAAGTTTAATAAAAACCAATATCAGTCGCAGATAAAAGATTACGTAATGATACATAACAACCCTCTAAATTTCCCTCGCAATTTTTTACGAGCATGAACAAATCGTCTTTTTCTACTAAGTAACTCTATAGCTACTGTATAAATAGGTTAGCCATGTAAGTAATAATATGATGATTATAACTGATTATGACAATCGTGATTTAACATTATTTTTATCTTTATTTTTTGTATAATTTTGGTCTTTGAACATTTTCGGTCCTTAAGATACATCTGAATCTTTGTCATATATGATATTCTATCCATGTAGTCCTCTGATACATCAACGTATATTAAATATTATTTTTAGTAGGTATAGAAAAAAAGACGTGTACCATGTGATTTGAAATATTTTCGCATCTCGCCAAACCCGACCGTTTGCACACTGTCCGATAAAATCGGACAATATTATCGGTGATTGTGTCGGATACACTGATAATACGTTATTTTAAATCAATCGTTTGCACACTAGTTCCGATCCGATAAAATATCTATTTTAATTTACCGATATCGTTGTGCATGTCAGACAAACGACTAAAATCGGACGATTCTTTATCGGTCCGGTTTTAATGATTACTAAAAATAAATGGTTCGTTTGCACACTCGTCGATATTATCGGAATAATGAAGTAAAATGTAGTTTTAATTCCTTGCATTATTCTTTTATCGGACCGATAATTTTGTCTAATGTGCAAAATAGATCCGATATTATTATCGTTACCGATTATATCGTCCGATATTATCGGACTGTGTGCAAACAGCCTTTTGTATATTATATTTTCATACTGTGTTTATACAACTAAATACTTTTTATAGAGGAGAAAAATAATATTTTGTAAATAATTGTTTTTTTTTCCAATACAAAACCAATACAGCACAATTCAGGAATAATACATCTAAAGTAAATAAAAACAAGCCAGTTAAATAATATATACTATTATACAGTTTGCAGCAAATTATCAGTCTTACTGGCGCACGTCATTCAGATTATAAAGTTAACGCTGAACATTTTACATTGTAACATTTAATACAAAATTGATCTTACTAGCACTGAGAAACTTTTCGAGAAAAAGGAAAATTATCGATGGCCTATAAGCGAGTGCCTTTCAATCCATTTTAATTATAGATAATTAATTTCATTCGTATTACTCAAGTTTGAGCGATAAGTTAAACGAAAATCAAACGATTAAACTTGTTGCGGATATTATAAGAAATCAAACATTCACTATTGCATTATCATTGAAATAAAAATGCAATTTTCGACACTTGACGTAGCTATTGGCCGACTAAAGAATACGGGATCCGAATTTGTGGTCCGCGCACCGGAACGCGTGGCGTTACTCAAACAGCACGGTCGAATACGAGCCCTCCAGTTAGACCGGGGAGCCCGGATCGTCATATGGACTACCAGCAGCGGCCGAGGCCCAAACATTCCATTCCGCGGACACGAAAACCGTGTTGAGATCCGCAGTGTCCACTGGGTGTTGTGGTTTTATTACTATTTGGCGCTGTGCTCACAACCACCAAATTTCAGCCGAAGTAGGTACACCTCAACTTTGGGGGGCACCGAGTCCGGAGCGGCTAGACCGGTCCGGCGTGCGGTGGAGCTCCCCCTTCCCGTAGTACCGACTAGGTTTAAAGTTGATATCGGTGAGTAAACCAGGGGTTTTTAAGCCCCTTCCTCTATTCTGGCTTCCCAGGCCGACTAAAAAATATGAAACTAATTGAATGTTATGAAAGTTTGAGGAAAACAAAAGGAAAATTAAGAAAACTAGACAAAGAAATCGGGGTTTAGTAAGTTCCCATACGAAACATAGTAGGTAAGCTGGTACATATGTAAGTTCCCTCACGAAAAAATGTACACCCTTATGTAAGTTCCCACACGAAAAGAACTTATACCGAACACAAACTTCCTTTTAATTTAATCTAGTCCATATATTAGATATGGTATAAAATAAATAATAATAATAGAAAAAAAATCAAATTTTATTTAATTAAACACTTCACAATTTAGTCATACTGTGTTATTATTTTAATATTTGTTAAGAAACAAAATCGAAGGTAAATTATCCGTCAATTAATAATTTATTTGAAGCTTAACAAAAAATATACCAATATGTAGCAATTATTATTATTTTATACCTATAAAAATAATATATGGACCATACATATTCGTTATATTATTTATTTTTATTACATATTATATGGAAACAAAACAAATTTTAAACACATCAACTATATTTAAGTTGTCAGTCCTAAGTTTGAAGTGGGAAGGAAGTTTGTGTTCGGTATAATTTTTTTTCGTGTGGGAACTTACGTACCGGTGTAATTTATTTCGTGTGGGAACTTACGTATGCATACCCAGGGATAATTTTTACCTGCCATATCTCGTGTGGGAACTTACATTCGCCCAACAAATCCACTGTAAGCGTAGTTGAGAAAATCGGTACAGGATATTTGGATATGTATGAGAAATACATTGAAATATGACAAAAAATATTGTTATTACGCTGTCGAAACCGGTTTCAACAACGCGTGTGATACCTTCAGTGCTTGGATATGGAAGCAGCACACGAGGAGTTTGGGTTACTTAATTAATTTTTCGGATACACTAGAGTACCCCTACATACTTTTTAAATGGAACGAATGATACGCGTTGTTATTTAAGCTTACTTATTTCTATTAAACTGTTCAACTTAACACTGTTACGTAAAAAATAAAAACATCGACTACACAGCGGATCACTTCGATCCTTTACATACCACGTGTAGATAATAGCTTTTAATCCAGCCTACTACTTAAAGTCAAGGATCCTCGACGGAAAAGATGTAAATGAGGTACGGTTTCCGAAATGCTAAGTAAAAAACAGTGATAATTATTATACGGATATTTACGACAAAGATATACAATTTTCTAGGAATAATGAGTAAACATAGAAATGAGTTTTTTTTTTTTTGTATATTTTTATTTTATTTTGATAAAGTACCCGAGCAGTACGTAAAACAGTATGATATGATTTTACATGTTACGATTCGTTAATACCTACGTCTTCAATGTTTTTTCATATTATGCTTCTCAAAGGACCCCATAACGGTGGGGAGCGTTGAGGTGAACACCCCTCCCCCCAATGGGTATTCGAGTTGTACTGAACCGGTGGGAACGCTACTTTTTTCAAAGTAGCAAGGGTACCTCCACTGCTTTCTTCGCAAGTCGAGCACCGGACACCAACGGTACCGATATCGAAAGAGACCGCTGCTCCACTACGCCCGGTCCGTAACCCTTTACGCGTACGCACATTGTTCCCGATCTCCTCCTGTCGGCTTTTCAGTGCGTTTTTTGAACCGTCACACCGCCGCACGTAAACGAACGCCCAACGTTACCGGTGCATTCGCTAAACGAAAATCGGTGGTCGCGCGAGTTGTGCCAGCTTTGACGGTGGGCGGGCGGGCACAGCGCGCGAATGAAAACACGGTTTCAATAGTGTTGTACGTGACCCGGAGGCCGCCGTGATATAACCCCCGCCGCCGAACACATGGTAACACGCACGACCGCGGAGCACGTGTACGGCAGCATGATGTTTATATTAAAAAATATAAATTTATATATATATATATATACATACATACATCGAACATAATTCGATCTTATTATGGTGAGGGGACGTGACATCGTAAAATAATATGAAAAGGGACATGTATCTCAAAAGGTTGAGAACCCTTTATTTAAGGAATAGGTGTTTTGGATTTTTTTTTTTTTTCTGATATTACGTGACTTTTCCGTGTATCGTGTTCTGAAAAGGCTGAACATTATAAACTGCATTGACGGTAGAAACTAAGAAAAACCATCTATAATATTAAACCTCGCAGTTCGAACTGGTTATGGTATGTAGGCATGATTCGTTGCTCTCCCGAGTGCTATTGGCAACGGAGGCCCCGTGCAAATTTTCGGTTTGGTACGTTTTTTCCGTTTGCAATTTTGAATTGCCTTAACTCGATTGCTTGTAGATAGAGGAGCAACGGCGTATTATTTCTCCCGGAAAGCCAGTACACCCGATGGCCGGCTTAGACATAGTTATACGGAAACTTGTGTAAACCAAATCCATGTATAGGTATGCTTTTTTGACTTTTATGTTATAACGTTAAATGATCTGTATGGCATTATTATCGTTCTCGAGACAAAAAAGTTACGAATTAATATCGCATTATGTAACAATCGCATCAACGTAAAACTTCGATCCAGTGGCCGTCGTCGTCGTCGCCGCCGCTGCTGAGATTTTTCAAACAAGACACGTTTTTACTAGTCGGAAATATCACACGCAGAAATCGTAAGATTTTTACTTTCGTCTCGACTATTATGTGTGTGTGTGTGTGTGTGTGTGTGTGTTTGTGTGTGTGTGTGCGCGCGCGCGCGTGTGCGTTTACTGGTCTGTGGGTGTCTGTGTGTCTACGTGTACCTGCACGTGTGTGTTTCTGTGTACTTCATATGCGTCACGTTGTATTGAACGTGATGTATATTATTATACACCTTGTTTGCGGCGATCCGCGTTTTTTTTATTTTTATTTTTTATTCTCATTCGCACTTGTGATAAAACTGTCGGATCGCCTCTGGCGTTTAAAGTGCCTATAACCATGACATGAATGGACACGGTCATTCAGATGTCAGCGACGAAGTATAGGGATGAATTAACCACCGGGGTTATTATACTTATTATATTTTTACAGTGATTTGCGGTTATATCGTCCAGTTGCACGAAAACAAATGAAAACTTGACGTGGCGGAAGAGGCCAAAACTGTTTTTCTCGAATGTAAACGATAACATGTGACATCGTATCGACTGAGACCGTTCGATACTGTTAACGGTTGTTACGGGAAAAATAAAACTCAAAATATCTAAAAAAAAAAATAGAAAAATACCGCACTCTCGATGGTTCTTGTAAATACCTACGCAATAGTTACCGTTAAGCGTGCGGCTTCTCATGTGGCGTACAGAAAGTGATATCACGTTCGTTAGCGAGTCTAATTCCATATATATAATATCCACCGCTTCGATTCCCCAAACGTGACACATGCTATCATCAATAAAACATTTCGTATTCCATTTATTGCGACAGGTTGGCAACATGTACGAAAAAAGGTAATAGTTATTCCGATTAACCGTCTGCGTTTTCTCTTCGATATTAATACCTAATCAATATTCACGACCGGATCTATTTTCCTCCAAAAATGAGATACCGTTTTCGTCCACTGTCTATTTTGCTTTACATCCATTTTCCTCCAGTTATTATAAATGCACTTATTGATTATTTATTTTCCTCCACTTAGATTCTTTACTATCCATTTGCAAACATAATACTTACTATTTTTGAACGAATAATTTATAAACATACTTGAATGCCATTGTATTAAATTTTCATAAAAAAAAAATATATATGCAATAAAGTTAAAGAATAAAAAATGTATTTTTCTTTTTTTTTAAATAAGCCAATATCGATAGAAATTTCAAAACTAGTGTACTAATATAATATACTTAGTGGGGCGCACACCGAAAGACCTCAATTCGCAGATCAAAATATTTGTATTTTTCTATTACAGCAGTTACGACCCAGTACTAGCAAGTAGTATCATTCATAGTTATATTTTTAAAATATTATTCCGCAGATAAATGATTATTGAAAAATATATTTGAAGGAAAATGGACAGTGGAGAAAAATGGTATCTCATTTTTGGAGGAAAACGATCCGCCCATGTTCATAACGTGACTGAATTACGGTGTGGGAACAACAGGGAGTTATCATTGATAACTTATCAAGTTTTTAAGTTATAACTTCTTGCCTTCTCCATTGAAACTCCATATGTGTGTTTGTGTGTGTGTGTGTGTCTGCATGTGAATATAATAATTTGCAATAATCGATCATAAAATCGCTACGTATTAAAACGAAAAATATATTATCAATGATTATAAATATTACTACTAGTTAATAAAGTGATATGGTGATACTAATTAATACATTCGCTCGTGACGCACACACAAGTAAACCGCAAACACGTGGCATTATCATTTACTGATTGTTGCAAAATTCGTTAAATTATTATTTAATAAAATATAATGTGTAAAACTGCTTTACAATCGTGATCACATTTCGTCGCGACCGTCACCCGATCGTAATCCCGTGACACACCACGTGCTATAATAACACATTAACCTTATCACGTTTGCCATTGTCATGGATTTTTGTTGTTTTTTTAATTTTCCTTATAAACATAAACATATATATATATATATATATAATATAAAAATGAATCGCAAAATGTGTTGGTTATTGAACTCCTCCGAAACAACTTGACCGATTTCCATGAAATTTTCTGTGTATATTTCGTAGATCTGAGAGTAGGTTGAAGGCTAATTTAAAAAGGGGATTGACCACCCCCGGGTGGTGCTCAAACAGGAATTTTGAGATTTACGATAGAAATTTTTGTTTATTAATGGTTGCTATGGGGGTTATAAGATTTGAGAATAATATTTATTTATTAGTGGTTGCCATTGGTAATATATAAAATTAATATAATAATTATTTGGTGTTTTGTTATTTGTTAATTGGCTTTCATGATTATTTGGCTCCCATGATTTTGGCTCCCATGGCTGAGTTGCACTTACTGCAGTGAGTTACACCAAAAAAGAGTTGAACAATCATAATTTTTTTGTGAATTTTTCGGGGCACGAAGTGCACAGGATCAGCTATATTATATATAAATGAATGTTTGTGTGCAGATCTGTGGGAAGAAGATAGGCTAATTTAAAAAAGGTTAAATTTGGTTTTTTTTATTTATCGGATTTTAGTACGTTAATGTTAGGTTAGGATTATGTATTAATTGATTATATTAATCCACCGTATTATGTCAAACTTGGTAAAACTTTGATACTTTATTAGAGTTAAATCATACATTTACGTACAAACAGCACTAGGTCCGCGATCTACCGCAGGTAGATTACCTACCTGATAATATACTGCTGTGAATCAGAATTTTTATTCCGGAGAGAAAACTTAAGATAAATCTAGAACATCATCCATCGAATATTAAATAACGAATTAAACAAAGTTTGAGTCATATAGAGTTAGTATATTTAACGAGCAACGAAGTGCACGGGATCAGCTAGAATATATATATATATATATATATATATATATATATATATATATATAATTAACATATTTATCTGTAACAGCGCATTTCTTACATGCTTACATGGGGAGCCAATTGAAACGTCAACAATCAAAATATCGACAAGTTAAATCGTCGACAGTCGAAATATAGACAAGTAAAAAATGACGACTGGTCAATATGTCGACTAATTACAATGATGAAATTTAAATTCAAAATATTGATAAATTAATCAAAACAAAAATTATGCTTATTTTAATTTATTACAGCCTGACTATACTTAAACTAATTTTGAACAAGCAGCTATTTGTGCAGTTTAACAAGAGTTCACAAAACAGTCAAAGTCGATTATGTCTCTTTAATTTGGGACAAAGTATGTGGCGAAAAGTTCAGTCCGTTGGTCTTTCAATTAAGTATGGTGAAGACGAAGAATTTAGTTTGCTAATCCGTCATTTGCTTGCTCTTGCTTTTTTACCACCAGAAGAATTTCCATAATCATTCAATCAGCATTTGTCGAAATTAAAAAACTACTAGAAATAGAATCTGGCATGAAGCATCTTATAATATGGATCGAGGATAATTATGTTTTTGGTCGAGTTCGAAAAACACTACGAAATGGCAACTTTATTCGAGAATTACCATTATTTTCACCAAATTTAAGGTCTATTTTTAATTAAAATATTCCAAAAACACAAAATAATATTGAAGCTACCATTTAATAAAAGAAGTGCAAAAAGATCAAAAAAATACAGAGATAATGATTGAATTAATACTCTGTGGGGTACCACGTCCATATTCAAAAAATAAAAATGAACAACGAGAGGAAAGAATCGAAAATGTTTTACAAAATTGCGGAAACGTTACAGTTATAGAGTTTTTAAAAGGAATTGCTTATAATATGACATTATAATTTTATTTTATTGCATAGTTTATACATTTTATTTTTATTTATAATATATATCCAATAATATTTTTATTTACATAATTCATATATTTATTTTATTTATTTAAATAAAATAAAATTATTTTTATTTTTTTTGATTGATTTGCGCATTTTTTGAATGTACATTTCGATATTGTAATTTGTCGACGTATTGGCCTGTCGACATTTTCTACTTGTCGATATTTTAACTGTCGACGTTTTGTACCAGATCTTCTTGTATGCACGTAGACGTTTGACGACCAACATCTGTCCGATTATCATTTGAAAAATCAGATAGTAATTATTTAAAACACTGCTACTACTATATTTAGAAATCGGTATTCTGCAGTAACTAACAGTAGCCGTTATACGGTGAACGTTTTTATTTTCTCCCCTCCCCCCCTCTATCCGGAAATATTTATCTAGACTAAACACTATACAGATTTTCTTTATCTAAAAGATAAACTAAACATGCTTAGGATTGGAATCAAAGTGGGTGGTATATTGATTTCAATGATCCGTTTTACAGACGACATCGTATTATTAGCAGAAACAGAACACGACCTTCAGAGAGCCCTGGCAGAAATGCAACTAATTATAAATAAGTATCAAATGCATATTAATTCAGGAAAAACAAAAATTTTGGTTTGTGCACGTGAACCCACAATTAACGCAAATATTTATTTAGAAAACCAACTTATCTCACAAGTTTCTAGTTTTAAATACTTGGGAAGTTTAATAACATCAGACGGAAGAAGCTCACAGGAAATTAAACAAAGAATCGGACAAGCAAAGATAACTTTTATCAAGAAAAAGAAAATTTTGGTTTCGAAAAAAATTAGCAGAGCAACAAAAAAGACATTTCTAAAAACATTTGTGTGGAGTGTCGCATTATACGGCTGCGAGACATGGGTTAATAATGAAAAAGAAAAATGATTCCTCGAAGCAATCGAAATGTGGTGCTGGAGACATATGGAAAAAATAAACTGGACGGAATGAGTAACAAATGAAGATGTAATGACCCAAGTTGAAAAAACAAGATCCTTACTTAAAGCCATCAAGCGACGACGATGGGACATGATGGGACATGTTGTACGCCATGACGAAGAATTGCATCATACTATAATAGAAGGTGCAATTGAAGGACGGAAACCACCAGGAAGACCAAGAAACTCGTACATATCTCAACTGAAAAATAACGCAGAGATTGATACTTACGCCGAATAAAAAAGACTAGCCGAAGATCGTGATAAGCGAAGTTAAAAACATTGTAAAACAACTCAATATAGGTTGTTAAAAAAAAAAACAGATTCTCTGTGCAAATTAATATATCTATAAATGTAGATTACGATCGATGTAAATAGCTATAGATACTGATTTAAAACTTTATTTTGGTTTTATTTTTCAGGCAATTGAAAAAAATTATTAGTTATTAGGAGTAATGTTGGATAAGTATGAATGGCGAATATGCAATTTTTGCCCCCTCGAATATGAAAATTGAAGACACAGTTTTAATGATGACGGCTGACAATACATTTTATTAAAAATAACAAAAGCATTTATGAGTTAGCACTTTAACGTGTTCGTACGGTAAAATATGATCCGAAAAATCTCAATAAATTGTCATAGTTTGTTACATCAATTTACTTATTTGTACATATTTTTTTTTTTTTTTATGTACACTTTTATCCGTACTATTTTATAAGTCGAATTTGTTTCAATACAAACTATCGGTTCTTTATGGATTTTTCTGGTTATCCTACGCAATCAGTAGAATAAACAAATTTATTACATTTATTGCTTAAGCCATTCAAACGTTATGCTTATGAGTATATTTTTTTTTTTTAAACAACAAGCCATTTATTATTATTGATTTTATCGTTTTCATCGGTTTATTTATATTATTGATTTTTTCTTGTGTATTCAATTAAAAAAAAAAAAACTTTGAATTTCTCATTCCAAATCTCACGAATTTGCTTTTATACATCAGTATAATATTCATTTTTTTTTTTGCACTCTTATCACTTTTATGTGATGTTCACGTGTTACCGTAATTCTTTAAAGTATACTTATATATATGTAATATATATGTGTGTGTGTGTGTGTGTGTGTGTATGTGTGTCAAGAAAAAAGCAAATCAATATTGTGATATTATAATATATGAACCCAAAATATTATTTAAGACAACACAGTTATCAAACAGTATCAACTTCGTTGTAATATGACTATACAATTATATTAATGATTTATTATATATATATATATATATATATATATAATGAATATTTAACCGACTAATGACCGATATACCTGAAAACGATAATTTACTGTTTTACTTAGAAATTTTAAACACCATATGCCCTTTTATTACCTTGTGTGTTATAATAAATTAACATTCCACATTAGCACAACTACGTACATAGATTATCGACGTATAGTTGAACTTAATAAATAATTATTATCAATGATGTAACCCTAATTTTAATTAGAAATATAAATATTGTCTAAAACATAAATTATATGTATAAAAATATATAAACATACATTACTATATTTCAAAGTCCTATTTGTAAAGCTCGTATATAAGAGATAAATTATATTCTCGACATTACGATTTAACTTTTACATATAAAGCTCATTTTATAACATAATGATATATTGAACTTATACATAAAAAAATATTTATAATTAAGATAAATATTTAAAATGAACGATTTTATAGTAAATCATATTTACAAAAATACAAACAATATTATTTTACACATTTTAATTACTTCTGTACATTATTTTCACTTAATATATAATTAAAATCAAAATTAATTTCGTTTTATCTATTTAACGTGTTAAACTATTTACTTAACATATTTAACCTAGTACAATTATAAATATTTAGTAATCAATATTTCAACAGTAATAAGTCTTACATGTTGCCTATATACTACTCCTTCGAAATAAAATCCTTCCAGTTACATGATAATACATCGATACATTTTGAATTATTTACTACATTGTTGTTGTAAGCATAGATATAAATCATATGATAAAAAAACATCCTGAAATACATAAACTAGATATTTAGTTATACACACGAACCATATTTATAAAAATTATTTTTCGCTCAACATGTACGTATAAAGTATGAATTTTTTTTAAATTCTCGGTATTCTCCAGCATAATTTGAGAACAGTTTAGACGATTATAGTATTGAAAGTTTTATTTTAAGAAAATTTTTCTTAGTTTTTTTTTTTTTTTTCGAATAGATTGCATCAATATTTGAAGTTTTAGCACAAGTGTTCACATGATATTCGATGTTTAACATTTACTTATTTTCAACAAACACGTTTTCTAGACGTTTAGGTATAAAGTGTAATATAATATCATAACATATTGTTTTTACAACTTTTATTCACTACAGTATACAATACAAATACATTTTTCAAATGTCAAAACAATGAATAATGACGTGCGGGAAATTACAATCATTTTCAAAATGTCAGCGTTTATTAAAATGACCGTTTTAAAAAATATTTCACAGAACAAAACCGTTCGAAATAATAACAAGACAATAACTATCAAGCACACAGCAACTGTGGCTATATGGAACTGCAATGGTGTTACGAATCATCAACATGATATAACATAAATCGCATGAAACTTCCACCGGTCCATTTCAGTATACCGAAACCAAAACGCGTATGCACACACTCGCCCGTTGTTCGTCCATTCGCGTGTGGTTTTTGCTCGACGCCAGGAAGTGATTTCCACGTATTTATTTGATCCCTCCCTTCCCGATCCAAAGATCTAAACAGAGGTCGTTGGACGTTCGATCGAGAAACATTGCAACGCGCAATCGGAGGATCGAGTGTTATCATGCGATGGACGGATGTGCACATGACGTGTACCGCGGTGTAGAACGTTACAATGATGGTTTTTTTAAAAACGGAATCGGAATCGGCATACGATCGCAGTCATGCAACGAGACGCGGTACACGGCAGATGCGTCGTCGCACACGGAAAACAATAAGGCGCGCCGTGCTGGCAAACAATGTCCTACGTTTTTTCCACGCAGGCAGTAAACCGGTGTGAGTAAACGTCGAGTTGGTTGTTGTGTCAACAACACGAGTACAACGAAAACACGTGAATAATTATGCAGATCCGTAACTACTGCACAGGTATATCACGTGCGTTCGACACCCTGTTGACGGGACGTAATTGAGTTTTTTCAATTTAATATATATATAATATATAAATATATATATATATATATATATATATATATATATATATATATATATATATATATATATATATTTATACATGTATACTGTTCACACGGCGAGGTCGCACCCGCGATGCGGGGCTGTACAGTTGCCACGTGCACACGACCCGGTGAACGCGTGATGTTCGAGGTATTATTTTTTTTTCTTTTAGAATTCGCGATTATCCTCCTCCGAGAATGCGTCATTTTTTCCAAAAATAAAAGTAATCTCTACCGAATCGAATATCGTTTAGAGCACACTTCGAGTCTTACTTCGATTATTTGGCTCGGATTATCATCCTAGATACCATTTAAGTGTATACAAACATAGTACGCACCGTAATCGTTTTTGAATAATACATATTTTATGTCTTGTAGATGTATACGCACGGATAGATTTTCAATTTCGACTTTTTATCATAACGACTACGTGTTCATGTAAAATGTTATTTGAACTTAAAATCATTAGTAGTAAAAGCTGTCAATCAGACAGCAAATAGTTTTTTGTTAATGTAATTTTTGTAACGTAATGTTATTTTGGTAAGAGCTAATATTTATATGCATTTAATATTATCCGTAACGTCGTACCGAACTTTATCCAAACAATTTTAAAAGTCATAATTCAAAAAATAATTTTTGGAAACTTATACATGATAATTTTGGTTACGATTAATTTTAATTTTTTAATTTTAAACAAAGCTAAGTAAGTATTTTAATACTTCCTTTCCCACAATTGGACGTTTCAATAGTCTTGAATATTAATAATTAATTATACGTCATAATGATTCAATTATACACGTTAACTCTCGAAAATGTTGTCTAACGATTATTTTATGAGCACTCAAGTATTGTAAATAAACTAATCGGTGTGGCACACCAAGTTCCTCGCTGAAAGGTTTTTGATGTTCAACAATCTGTCATTATTACTTCGCATATAAATTTTAAGACGTCCGCCGTTTTGATGATCGAATAAGTTTAAAATGAATTTAACATAAATGCCGTTATAGTTTTGTTATAGGCTGCTAGACACAGTCGTGTTTCATGGATACCGCGATCTCACCCGTCACATACTTTTGCCCTGGTAACATCGTAGGTTCGATTATCAATCGGGACGCCCGAGTGATTAAAAGAACCAATTTTGGAGACGGCGATATGCCACGAAGTGTTCGCGAACGATGAGCCGACCGCCGCGAACAACTGACGAGTTTGTCTACTGTCTACCGTCTTTGTTTGCTTTTTGTTATTACCAATTATTCTCTTTTTTTTAATTTTGTTGAAATGTCTCTTAACTGTCTCGTTTCTTATAATTTTAATGTAATATTAT